>JAFLJL010012370.1:11509-19009 GCA_018398815.1 Conus ventricosus
GGAGAGAGAGAGAAAAGGGGGAGAGAGAGAGAGAGGGGGAGGGGAGAAAACAGCCCAGACGGGGACAAAAGGGGTGCGGGGGTTAAAATGAAAACACCAACCAGACAAACCCCCCCAAATCCCCATTTTTCCTTTACGCTTTTTCCCCACGGGCATCACACCACCCCCACCACCCCAAAACACAACACACCCCAAAAAAACACAACACAACACCTGGCCCGGGGGTCATTTTGGGGGAAAACTCCCAACAGGGCAATGGCTCTGCCCCGGGAAAGGTACCCCCAAACCTCATTTTAAAAGTTCATTGCCAAGCCCAAAAAACCTCGCCCCTTAATCCCCGCCCCCCCTCCCCCCACCCCCCCTCCCCCCCCCCCCCCCTTTCCTTCGGGATCGGGCGAAACCGTTTTCTGGCCTACTCAGTAGATCTCCTGAAAATTTCGGAAAAATTGCCGGCGGCGTTTATTTTCCCCCCCTTCCCCTCAAACGGGCTGTCCCCCTTTCCCTTTTTCCCCCATCTGACCTGATCAGAGAGGCGGCGTTTCCTTTTTTGAGTGCCCCTCATTCGTCTTTTTTTCCCCCTTTTGAAAGGACAGACCCGGGGTTTTGTTTTGGGGGTTGTTGTTGGGTGTGGGTGTGTGTGGGTTTTGTGGGGTGTGTGTGTGGTGTGTGTGAATTCCCGGGGAAAAGGCTTGAGGGGTACATTTCTTTGGGAAAAAGACACTCCCCGAGAAAATGGGTGTTGGGCATGAGCCTTCCCTAGGGGAACTGGGTTTGTGTGTTTGGGGGTGTGTGTGTGTGTTTGTGTGTGTGTGTGTGTGCATGTGCGAAAGAGAGAGAGAGAGAGAGAGAGAGAGAGAGAGAGAGAGAGAGAGAGGAGAGAGAGACAGACAGACATGTTTAGAGGAGACAGAGAGGGAGAGAGAGAGAGTGATAGAGAGACAGACAGACAGACAGAAATGAGAGAGAGAGAGAGAGAGAGAGAGAGAGAGAGAGAGAGAGAGAGAGAGAGAGAGGCACTGGGTCAAAATGCAACACCAACCAGACAAAATCTCCCTTCTCCACTTCCTTATGCTCTTTTCCCACAGCACCGCACGCGCGCGCGCACACACACACACACACACACACACACACACACACACACACACCAGTCTGGCCGGGTCAGTACTGGGGAAACTCCCAACTTGGGCCATGGCTCTGTCAGGACCTGTACCTCCACTCATTTTCAAAACTCATTGCCAAGCATGGGACCTCCCTCATTAACTCCCCGTCCCACCTCCCTCATCCCCACCCCCCCCCCCCCCAAACTCCCCCTTTCCTTCAGATCTGCGCACAAATTCTGGCCTACTCAGTAGATCTCCTGATTACGGAAACATTGCAGGCGGACGTAGAACAGGCGGACGTTGAATTCCCCTTCTGCCTTGTCAGACGGGCTGTCCCCTTCCTTATTCCCCATCTGACCTGATCAGAGAGGCGGCGTCCTTCTTTGATTGCCGCTCAGTCGTCTTTTATCCCTTTGACGGACAGACCGGGAGTGTGTGTGTGTGAGTGTTGTGTGTGTGTGTGTGTGTGTGGGGTGTGTGTGGTGGTGTCTCGGGAGAAAAGGCTTGTAGAGGATACATGCGGGAAATAGACACTCATGCAAGAAGTAAAGAAGTGTTGTGCCCGAGCATACATCTCTGTGTGTGTGTGTGTGTGTGTGTGTGTGTGTATGTGTGTGTGTGTGTGTGTGTGTGTGTGTGTGTGTGTGTGTGTGTGTGTGTGTGTGTGTGTGTGAGGCAGACACGTTCAGTGGAACGAGAATTTCCCTAATTTCCCTTATCTTACAATCTAATACTGAAGCAATTCTATGGAAGCATAATAAGCCCATAATTTTTTTTGCTTTTCTGAAAGAAAACAATTGATATCCTTTACTAAAAAAAAAAAAAAAACAAAAAAAAAACAATAGGGAAATCAGTCCCTGTCACTGTTTTTCCGGGTAAACCGGTTGTTATACTTCAAGAAACACCGTTTTCTTGACGGCTAATTACTGTGTTCGCCTGATTTACACGAGTTCCTAAAGTTAATACGTTCTGGTAGCCCATTATCCTTTAAGAAATGGTAAACAATACGAAAAATAAGAATAATAAGTTTCCCGCCGAGAAAACAGTAACAAAATAGTTCTTCTTCTTTTTTAGCTGTCCACCTTCGACCAGTTGAAGATTTTGACACTTAAAAAGGGTTTCCGGTAATACCAGAATATATATGAAGATGCTGCCTGGATCAACAGCTTGAAGTGGTGGGGAAGGGAAGAAAGGCTGGGGGCCACCCACTGATATGTTCAGGCCTCTAGGAGGAGCCAAGGTAGACCCTTCTCCTTAGTGGGTGGGCAGGACAACAGGTGCGGGAGAGGGGTGAGGGGATACAGGAAGAGGGTGGGGTGGGGAAGTTTGGGGAAGGGGGAAGGGGGGTGGGGGGTTATATCCAGGATTTGAAGCCCTCCAGCGAGGCTGATTTTACTGCCTCAGCTGGAAGATCGTTCCATTCTCTCCCAGAGCGTAGGAAGAAGCCATTCTTCCTGTAGTTCCTGTTAAAGGATTCAATGGCATACTGCAGCACGTAGGAGTTACAAGTTCTTTTGCGCTAACAAAACCAGTCTGCTTCCTCAGCCCCGTAACAAGTCTGGAAGAGTTATCCTTCAAGAAAACCATGACAACACCAACACGGATAAACTATCACTGTTGTTCCCCAGGAGGAGAAATAATATCCTTCAACAAAACAGAACTGACAAGTGATTACCTGGGGATAGGGGTGGGGGTGGGGGAGGACGGTATTAACACTGTTTTCTTGAAAGTTAGGTAACTTTTGCAGGGGGAAAACAGCTACCATAAGGGTTAAAAAGCTAGTGTCCTCTTATCAATTTATCTCCCTTTCCTTCCTCAAGTCCAAACCAGAGATCGTCAATACTGCATGCACCACCCCCCTCACTGGGCTGTCTGGCTCTTTGCTTTAGGGTAGACACTCCACTCTATCTGAAGCAAGGTTCTCTCAGAACCATAATCTCCAGAGTAATAGGCTACAGCTAACTGCCATACATCAAAGCTCTCTCATCATCTCCCCCCCCCCCCCCTTTCCCTTTTCATTCAGGCCTACAGGGGGTCAGTATATTCAGCGTCTCTTTTCATTGCCCAAATTATACATACGAGTAGCGTAACACAGCAGGCGGACACCCACTTCTCTTTTTGTCTCCAGATGGTCAGTACGGACATGTACGCATGAGAGAAGAAGAAGAAGGGGAGAGAGAGAGAGAGAGAGAGAGAGAGAGAGAGAGAGAGAGAGAGAGAGAGAGAGAGAGAGAGAGTGAGAGAGAGAGAGACAGAGACAGAGAGAGACAGACAGAGACAGAGAGCGAGACAGAGAGTGTTAAATAAGAATAGCAGGAAATCACATAACCCTGCCCCTAACAAAAAATCCACACTCTTCCTTCCTAGCCCTGGGGTTATCATGGAATCACCTCTTTGCTGAGCGAGCTTTTGGAAATCTGATTGTCTGGCATGGACCTCTCAGGAACCCGCACCTCATTTCACTGGAGAGCTCATTGTCCGGCATCGGAATTCGCTCCCCCTCTGTGAACCCCTTCCCCCTCCACTCCTGCTCTCCCCCCACGCCAAACTTATCTCCCTTATCTCTCTCCCCATTCCTTTGTTTCAGACGTGTACACGGATTCATCCATACTCACATTTGGTATTCCGCCCTCTTTGCCAAGCTACCACATACAGACATCAGTTCCTTCCTCCCCCCCCCCCCCCCCCCCCCCCAGACGGTCTACCACATCCGAGTGAGCTGATAGGAAAGGTGCCAATAGATTTGACTGCCAGCTTGTCTCTTGGTCGTGGAAGCGCATTAATGGCAGAATGGGAAGTCTCTAAAATAACAGACTTGCGAAGGACGTATGCGTGTGACTGGACACTATCGTGTCTAGTCTGGCACAAGGCAAGCAAAGAGACGTGTGTGTGTGTGTGTGTGTGTGTGTGTGTTGTGTGTGTGTGTGTGTGTGTGTGTGTGTGTGAAAGAGAGAGAGAGGGGTGTGTATATGTGTGAGAGTAAGTGTGTGTGTGTGTGTGCGTTTGTGCGTGTGTTTATACACATGCGTGTGCGCGTATGTGCGTGCTTGCATGCGTGCGTGTGTTCCCCGTCTCCATCTTTACTATTATCATCATCTAATAATAATAAGTGTTTTATTTTGTAATTCGTTTGCCCACGTTTTTTTTTTTTTTTTTTTTTTGTGCGGTTCGCTAACAATTATTTAAGATTTCATGACTACTTTTATAGCATCTATCCTCGGTTAGAAACCAAGCTGTCAGCGCTTTACAATCCGCACTCTCGTTTACACAACGGGCTGCCTACGTGGGTAAAGCCAGCTGAAGAGCAGCCTGCTGGCGCTTCATTCAGTCGTTTCCCGTGTCATCCCAGTCAATGTATTGTTCATTCAATTTAACAACTCTTTCATTCTTTCGATTTTTCACGCAGAGTGCATGCTATGTGTAACGTGTCATCCATACCAACGGCCAAACTGCCTTCTTTTCCTGATCAAAAAGGCGTCTCTGACTGTAGCTACTCTTTAATCCTTTTTGAGCACGTGACTAGTAGATTGCAAAGCCTCTAAAGTAACTTAAAAGGTTTGCAGATGATACATTCGAGTAGCTGGAGACCTCTGCGAGAACTATAAAGTAAGTCCAAGAGATTGTGGGTGCGTGTGTGTTTATCATGAGTGAGTGAGTGAGTGAGTGAGTGAGTGAGTGTGTGTGTGTGTGTGTGTGTGTGTGTGTGTGTGTGTGTGTGTGTGTGTGTGTGTGTAGTGAGTGGTGTGTGTGTGTGTGTGTGTGTGTGTGTGTGTGTGTGTGTGTGTGGTGTGTGTGTGTGTGTGTGTGTGTGTGTGTGTGTGTGTGTGTGTGTGTGTGTGTGAGTGTTTGTGTGTGTGTGGTGTGTGTGTGTGTGTGTGTGTGTGTGTGTGCGCGCGAGTGTGTGTGTGTGTGTGTGTGTGTGTGTGTGTGTGTGGTGTGTGTGTGGTGTGTGTGTGTGTGTGTGTGTGTGTGTGTGTGTGGGCGTGCGTGCGTGCGTGTGTGTGTGTGTGTGTATATGTGCACGCATGCGCGTGTGCCTCTGTGTGTGTGTGTGTGTGTGTGTGTGTGTGTGTGTGTGTGTGTGTGTGTGTGTGTGAGCGCTTGCGTGCGTGCGTTTTTGCATCATGTAGCAGGCAGAGAGACAGAACTGAAAACAGCCTCTGGAATCAGAAGCACCCCTTACCCCCAACCCCTCTCCCCATTTCCACAGTCCAGTCTAAAAGCAGGTACCCCTCTCTTGCTAATCTAGTGCCCTATACCACTGCAGCATCAATCCACTCTCGCCAACCTGGCTCTGGGGACTCCTGGAGTTCTGTCAGAACCGGCACCCTCTATTAATTTTACAGCTCATTGTCATGCATCAGAGCTCGCTCATTACCTCTATCACCTTCAGCTTTCCGTCCGTTCCCCCAACTCTTCCCCCCTTCCACCCACTTAACTCTCCCAAACCGCCCTCAGATCTGGGCTTGGATTCGCGCACGCTCAGCGCTCACCCATCATTACCTAAACATTGCTGGCGGTCGGGCACCGGTGTCTCTATTTCTTTTTTTTCTTCTTCTTTTTTTTTTGTTTTAGCGAAAGGGTTGGGGGATGCATACATTGTTAGTCCTCCATCCATGGGACTGGAATGGAGTTATTATTGATAAAAACTGAGTGAAGAGCAAAAGTCTCTTCGCTTTTCTCTAGGTAGAATTATCTTGCACGCATAGAATGCTGAGCGAGCGAACAGCATAACTTCGCTTTTCTCTAGGTAGAATTATCTTGCACACATAGAATGCTGAGCGAGCGAACAGCATAACTTCGCTTTTCTCTAGGTAGAATTATCTTGCACACAAGAATGTTGAGCGAGCGAACAGCATAACTTCGCTTTTTTCTTGGTCGAATTATCTTGCACACATAGAATGTTGAGCGAGCGAACAGCATAACTGCCTTCGCTTGTCTCTGGGTAGAGTTGTCTTGCACGCACTGAAGGATTCCCCATTTCCTCCCATCGAAATGACTGGCTCTCTGTCACTCTCCTGTTCACGCGTTGATCATTACGTTCCCCACACTTCGGCACTGATGGTGAGATTTCCCTCTCAACATCGCGACGGAAATCTCTGGAAGAGCGGAGAAAACTGAAAAGATGCTTGAGTCCGCATGATGTGGAACATCTCCAGCAGTGGCAATGTTCTATGAAAGGTGCTTTGTTCCACTAAAAGGAACAGTCGCCTAGCATCCATGAATTAAGTTATCGTATTCCGTCCTGCACAGCAAGCGACAGGAAGGATTCCTTATATCATATTGTATATGGCATGCAGGTTGACGAGCCTTTGGCATACCTCCTCTCTCTTCTCTCTCCTCTCTCCTCGTCTCTCTCTCTCTCTCTCTCTCTCAAAAGTTTGATTCTGTATGGTCAGTTGTATGGGTTCGTGAGAAAATTACCGCGAAGAAATGGAAACGTGATTTATCTACGGTATTTAATCCTAAACAATCTAAAGTGAAGATATGTTAAACGAAACCACTGAACTGAACTAAAATGATAATGTGGGAATGCCAATGATAAAAATCACCGTAATCACACTATCATAATTATTCATAACCATAAAAGCAGCAATATCAGTAACAGCGTGGCCATACTTTCAGCCGACGCCCGACGGTAAAAAGCCTAGCTTTACTTGACACTGCCGGCCAACATCAGTCCAACAATAGAACAAATTGCTGTATTATACCCTTTGGCAATTGGCGAGCTCATGTTGGAACCGCCCTCGCATCTCCCCCACCCCAGCCTCACACTCCTCCCACCATTCCCTTCTCCTCAAGGTACGCTTTCAGCGCATAATTCATAACGGTGGCACTATGAATGGCATACATGTGTGAGGTCGGGAACAGAAGGTCAGCGTGAGGATGGGGGTGGGGAGGGAGGAGGGGAGGGGGGGGGGGGATGTGGGAAGTGAAGAAGAAAAACTTTAGAAAAGCCTGGTGTAGATCTGACAAAATGTAGCAGGCTGGAAGCTGTACCCTTGTTTTGTGGTTGGAGATCATCAGGCATCATCATCATGCCTCTCTGTGTGAACGAATTGAATTTTTTAAAAAGTCTGAAAAACAAAACCCCCTATCAAATCCAGGATTCAAATCTCACGTACCTCTGTGACGTGCAAGTGGACATGAAAACCGGGTCTACAGACAGACCAATGACTCTCGGTGTGATGCCGAATGTTCTCTGTCCATTCTCAGAAGTCCCCCAACGCAAAATGACGTCAACATTCAGCTGTTCGATGAAAACATGGAATGACGTTCATGTTGAGATGATGTAGAGGGCTAGAAACCTTCTTCCTTTCCTTTTCCTTTTCTAGATCAGGATTCTTTTTGGTTAATTCTTTGACTGCGAGGGGGAAGAGGGGGAATACGATGTGACCGA
>JAFLJL010012370.1:24009-31426 GCA_018398815.1 Conus ventricosus
GAGGGAGGGACTGGAAGAAAGAGAGAGAGAGAGAGAGAGGGGAGAGAAGAGAAAAGAGAGAGAGAGGAGAGAGAGAGGAGGAGAGAGAGAGGAGAGAGAGAGAGAGAGAGAGAGAGAGAGAGAGAGAGAGAGAGAGAGAAGAGCAGCAGCAGCAGGAACAGTAAAACAAGCCGACGCCGAAGTAACGGCAAGCAGCACAGAATACAAGACTTCACAGTTCCAGCGGAAGGTCTTTTTATCGCTGTTATTACCGATTGTCTGGGCGCCTTATCTAGCCGTCCTCTGAGACAATTTGATCGATTCTGTAGCCATTTTATCACTCCTTTGAGACGAGCCTCGACCGTTAAAAGGCTAACGCTCAGAGTCAGACCCATACTTTTCGGTTATCATGTTCTCGTGTTTGCTTCAACCCGTCCGTGCCCCCTTCCCCGCTCAATTCCCCCCCCCCCCCCCTTCCCTCCGCCTTTCTTAACCCCCCCCCCCCCCCCTTATGCACCATTTACATATAGGGGAAGGGGATGGGGAGGGGGTAGGCTGGCAGCATTTTGTCTGATTACACAATAACCCACAAAACCATTTCTATATATTCTAGAATTATTACTTCTTAGATTTAAAAACTGAATAATTCAGTTCTAAATCTAAGACGTAACGATTCTAGATTAATTAGTAATCTATTAAAGAAATGCCGATTATCAAAGTTGATCCGAGATCTAACACACAAAAAAAATAAGATAAAACAAAAATAAAAATTTTAAAAAGAAAACAAAAAGAAAAAGAGGAAAATGCTGAACATGCTATGTAAGCAATTGTTGTGCAACTACAAACATAGCAAACAGGACCTACACACACGGAAACACTAGCTCCACCAGAATCATTTCCTGTTTCTGTTGCCGTAATTTTTGGCTTTTTTTTTTTTTTTTTTTTTTTGCGGGTCCTAATGTCGAATACATATTATGTTAGTTCACTGAAGGTTGACGTAAAAGGATTCAATACTGATAATTACAGTTCTCTGTTTTACATCTCCTTTTCGAACAACGCAGTTCTAAATGTTAAGCACACAAACGCTAACGTTCACGCAATAAACTGCCCAGCCGCACTTCCTGGTTTGATGTTGAGCTGTCCGGGGGGGGGGGGGGGGGGGGGGGGGGAGTGAGAGAGAGGAGAGAGAGAGAGAAGAGGAGAGAGAGAGAGAGAGAGAGAGAGAGAGAGAGAGAGAGAGAGAGAGAGAGAGAGAGAGAGAGAGAGAGAAGACTGTCAAACCGTTCGTTATCCAATCCAATATCTCTTACAATAGAACAGCAGGATCAAACTATTGCTACACATAAAACGGACCCCATCCCCATCTAAAATACTGAGAACACAAATTCAGCTGAGTAACATTTCACTTTTCAGTGAAATCAATCCGTGGCTTTATCTGGAAGTTTCAGCTGCTAACGCTTCTAGCTTATCCGACCAATAATAGGACAACATCAAGGCAGTCACCATGTTGGAGCAGATGGAAGGGGGAGGGGGGGCACAAGAATCACCACTAAACGACGCATGTCTCTATACAAAATATGCCAAAGATCTTAAAAGACTATCCTCACTTCTAGCATCCATAAAACAAAATATAAGATTTGGCCATGCTGACAACGTGCGCTTCCGTTTCAATTATCACTCACGTCCTTTCCTTCAGTTTTTTGAAGGTTAAAAAATTAAAAAAAAGGCCTGTGGTAACTTCAAATGGACGACAGGTGCTCGTTCCAGTGTTCACAATCTCACTACCTCGTCACATGATTGACCAACACAGCAGGCATGCTATAAATTGTAACAAGTTCAACAAAGTTCAAGACTGTCTGCAATGAATACAGGTAACTAGTCTACGATGGAGACCGAGAGAGAGAGAGGAAGAGAGAGAGAGAGAGAGAGAGAGAGAGAGAGAAGAGAGAGAGAGAGAGAGAGAGAGAGAGAGACGTTGACGTTAACGTTGAGGGTGAGTTTTACGTCCTGTCGGCTGAGGCCCTAAGGACAAGGTTTCTCCACTTGTCTGTGTAGATTTTGCCGTGGCCTACGACCAGCCGCACCCCGCAAGGACACCCGGCACCCCGTCCGGGACCATCCCACCACCACATTTGCCAGTGGTGCTTTGTTAGTACTCGTTGTCGTTGGTTGTCTACTCCCTGTGGCAGTTACCTCTCCATTCCTTTTCCTCAGTTCCTTCTCAGGACCATCTGATATGGATCCACATGATACAGTTTTGGCCAGCTCGGGTAGGATGCCCTAACTGGTCGACCCCCCCCCCCCCCCCACCCCCTGGCTGTGAAGCCAGAGGACATGGGGTGTGAGTCTCAGAGGTTCAACCCAAAGCGGGACTTCGGGGATCCTCTTTGAGTGAGAGAAGACAGGGTGAAAGGAAGTCACAAAAAGGTGAAATTATTAGAACAAAATTTCCGAAAGGTGTGTGTGTGTGTGTGTGGTGTGTGTGTGTGTGTGTGTGTGTGTGTGTGTGTGTGTGTGTGTGTGTG
The DNA here is from genome assembly GCA_018398815.1 of Conus ventricosus. Lineage (NCBI taxonomy): Eukaryota > Metazoa > Mollusca > Gastropoda > Neogastropoda > Conidae > Conus > Conus ventricosus. The sequence goes on from JAFLJL010012370.1 coordinate 26,514, forward strand.
TGGATGTGTGTGTGTGTGTGTGTGTGTGTGTGCGCGCGCCGTGTGTGTTGAGTGAGTGAGTGAGTGCGTGCGTGCGTGCGTGCGTGCGTGCGTGCGTGTGTGTAATAGTTTCTACGGTCAGAGACCCCGTATCCTCACTGACGAGGGCACGACACCTAGAAACGCGGCGGACTGACTGACAGACAGACAGACAGACAGTATTCTATCCCGCTATGGGTGTGGCTGGTACGAGGTAGGTAGGTACAGGGGACAGCATACACGGGCTTAGTCAAATCTGCTTGTCCGTAAGTCTGACACAGCATGTTAGCGTGATTTTACCCTACATCAGTACATGACAAAGACCAGGTAGGAAGATAATATTAGAGTACAGGGCAACTTACAGAGAGAGAAGAGAGAGAGAGAGAGAGAGAGAGAGAGAGAGAGAGAGAGAGAGAGAGAGAGAGAGAGAGAGAGAGAGAGAGGGAGGGAGAGAGAGAGAGGGGGGGAGGAGAAGATTGGGAAAAATGGATAAGTCTAGTCTGATACTGGCCACACACACACACACACACACACACACACACACACACACAACACACACACAAAGCAGGCATGCATGTGCCCATGTGCCCACATACACACACACATACACGTGCAGACACGCGCGCTTGCACACACACACACACACACACACACACACAAAACACACACAACACACACACACACAGTGTCTCTCTCACTTACCGGTCTGTGACTGGGCCTTTAAATGTTGGGTCGAACCCCTGGGTTCACCTGAAAACCATCAAATTTTGTGCAGGGGTCATTGAGTGGGGCAGGGATGTGTCAATCTCTCCCGGCTCTCTCTCTCCACTCTCTTCTGTCCGCCCTGTCCGTTTGTCTCAATCGGGCTCTCTCCTACCACTTTTTCTTTTCATAGGTTCGCCTGCAAAAAAATCCTTTTTCTCTCTCTCTCCTCTCTCCTCCTCCTCTCTCTCTCCTTTTTTTTCCTTCTGTGCCCGTCTGCATACCCCTTTCTCTGTATCTATTCCCTGGGTTAGGTTCCCTGCAATCACATTTCATTCACCTCTCTCTGTGTCTCTGTCTGTCTGTCGTCTCTCGTGTATCCATTTTTTTGTCTACATCTGTCTCCACTTCCTTTGGGCCTGGTCTGTTTCTTTCTGCTCTTTCCCCGTATGAGTGTCTCTCTCACACAAATATTTTAAAACTATGAAGGAAAAAAAAACCCAAAATAATCCATTGAAAAAAGCAAAGAGGCCAGAACAGAGAGAGAGAGAGAGAAAAGGGGGGAGAAGAGAGAAAAAAGAGAGAGGGGAAGAGAAAGAAGAAGGGAGAGAGAGAGAAGAAGAAGGGGGAGAAAAGAGGAGAGAGGAGAGAAGAGAGAGGAGAGAGAGAGAGAGAGAGAAAAGAAGAAAAGAGAAGAAGAGAAGAACCAAGCCCAAAGAGGAGGAGGAGAAGAGAAGAAGAAGAAGAGGGGGAGGAGAAAAAGGAGGAAGGAGGAAGTAAGAGAAGAAGAAGAAAAAAAGAAGAAGAAAAGGAACACAGGGTACTCACCAAACAACCACTAACCCAACCACAAACCCCCCCCCCCCCCCCCCTTCATCCTCCACCCTTCATCTTTCCAAAAAAAAAAAAAAAAAAAAAAAAAGAGAGAGAAAAAAAAAAACACTAAAAAAAGCACTATCAACAACATATCTGCCGCATGTTTTTTATCGCCAAATCGATCAAGGAGCCACGTCAAGGTTTCACTGCCCAAGTCTTACACAAACTCACAGAACTAAATCAAAGCAATACGTTCACTTTAACCACGAAAACAGCAACACAACAAAAACAACAACAATAACCACCACAACCACAACAAACCAATCAGAAAACGAAGACAACCACAGCATGCTCCGTACGTTTTTTGGCCATCGTGACCACTGAGGCGGTATCTTGCTGACAGACAACACAGCGGCCCCCAAAAAAAGAGTCCCCCCGCGTCACGAATATATTTAGTCGCGGCCGCAACAAACCCCCCACCCCACTCCTCCACAGATGTCGTGACTCAAAACAAATGACTGTCCCTCACTCTGCCGTCACGTACTCGTACTCTCACATCCTTGTAGCCCGGGAGACGATGGTGACGACGAAGTTCACAGGTCTGTGATTTTGTGTCGTCGACTCGCGGCACAACTTGAACACAAGCTTAAAGGATTGGGTTTTGTTTTGTTTTGTTTTTCGCCACGAAGAAGGTTTGAACGCCCCCCACCCAAATGATACAACGCGTCCCTCTACGTCCCTCCGCTGTGTTTCAAGGTTGCACGATTTGTTCCCCCTGTGATTCATTGGGTCAGCTGTTAACATAATTTAAAAGCCCATGGTTATGGGAGAGAAGAGAGGAAGGAGGATGGCTTTCATAACCCTCCTCTTTCTCTCTCTCTCTCCACACCCCACCACACACAAACAGCACACAGGGCGCGATCATACACACACACACACTTGTAAAAACACAAGAGCGCGATCACACAACCCGCATGCGCGCGCACACATGCCACACACACACACACACACAAAAAACAGCGCAGCGCGCAAACACACACACACGTAACACACCCTACCCACTCGCCCCCCCCCCCCCCCTGGCCCCCCACCCGCTTCCACATCCCCCACACACAAGCATAAAAAACGGGTCCAGATGATGGCTCGCGCGTGCGCGCGCACACACACACACCCCACACCAGCGCGCGCGGCGCGCACGCTGCATGCCGCACGCCCCCCCCCCCCCCCCCCCACACACACACACACCACCACCACCACGAAAACCACAAACCAAAAAGCAACTCACACACTGCTTCACACTTGCTCTAGCTGGCCACACGCATAAACGCACATGTGCCCGTCAGCAAAAAATGCCCACGCATGCACACCACACCCAAACTGCAGCAGTGGCACAGACCAACCAAGGCCTAATGATCACACGATGGGCTAATGCGGTAAATCCGGCATAGATGGGTTATGACTTCTTTTCATTAATAATCCAGCTTATGTTCCCAGCATATCGTAGCCTCGGAGCCTAACAGCCGTGCTGTAGTGTGCCTGTCACACGTTATCCGTGTTCCTGCACAATTCGTGCACAAGGAAGAGGGGCGGGGGGAGGGGGGGGGGGGGGGGGGGGGGGGGGGGGGGGGGGGGGAAGAGAGAGAGAAAAGGAAAGAAAAGAAAAATAAAAATAAAAAGAGAAAAACTTTGCGTAATACTTGAACTTGGCAAAGACGAAGTTGAAGCAACCACTGATCTCCAACTCCGATTCACCTTCTGTCCCGTTCACAATCCACTGTGTCAACATCCATCTTGTTTGTATGGAAGATGATGAGGGCGAGTTTCTTTTAAGACTGTAGAAGGTGAATCAGGGTTTTGGGTTGTTTCCAGTTTGCCTTCCTCAAGTATTACGTAAAGTTTAGCGCGTTACGTGCGCTGTGCATGACCATGAGTGACGTATGACATACACACACATAGGCCTGAAACTGAACTAGTTTAACATGAAGCCAGAGACGCATCCTTGGTGAAGCTGTACGCTGGCATACAAACATAGCAAACACGGCGCAAACTTCTCTTTTGGGGGGGCACAACATGATCCAGGAACACACATTCTCACTCCCTCACTACACACCCCCAACCAATCTGATGATGCGAAAGCTAATGGGCGAAGCAGCCAGCATCCACACGCACGAACAGACGAGGCCTCTCCCTCTCCCCGCCGAACTTTTCGGCTGTTTCACGGGACGTGACGACCACCGATACTCATGCATGGAGCACACAGCTGAGCCCGTGTCACGGATTTCTTCGTATGAACCACTCTCCGTAAAAAAAAAAAAAACCCCCAACCTGACCCAATCAGAGGCAGAGTAACAACTATTGCACAGTGGTGAGCTGTGTACGTTAGTATCGGTCCATGCCCTTCTCGGATGTCGGAAATGAATGCGCTGTTGGCCCGCGTGATGATATGCAAAGAGAACTGCTGTCGATATGCCTGTAGGAAGCATACATCAGTATAAGTCTCTGTTATGTATTTGGTGCCTGCTCTCTGTCTGTCTGTCTGTCTTTCTGTGTAGTAGTGCTACTTTCATTTTCATTTTACATCTCTCTCTCTGTCTCTCTGGGCGTGAGGGGGGGGGGTGGGGGGGGGGGGGGGGGCGCCTGTAACGCCAAACATTATTCCCAACAGACTGTCCTCAGCACGTGCATGTCAGTGGATGTATTAGTGCGTCCGTGTGCGCACCACGCGCCTCTGTGTGTGTGTGTGTTGTGTGTGTGTGTGTGTGTGTGTGTGTGTGTGTGTGTGTGTGTGTGTGTGTGTATGCCCTGTGTGTGTGTGAGCGTGTTTGTGTGTGTGAAAATGTTTGTGCGAGTCAATGCACGCACGTGATTATATGTGTTTGTGTGTTCTGTGTACGCGTGGGTGTTAGTGTTTTGGGTGTGAGCACGAACATGCATGTGCATAATATTTGCGCGCTTACGAACATGTGCGTGTGTGTTTATGCATGCCAATGTCTTGCGAATAAAAAGCATACATAAACATAATTATGTGCACATGTGCACCATAAGAATCTTGCATCTCTTATCAAAAGGAAACATACGGTCAAAATTATGTTAAGAAAAAGAGAGACGGAAGAAAGAAAAAAAAAAGGGGGGGGGGGGGGGGGGGGGGGGGGGGGGGGGGGGGGGGGGGGGGGGGGGGGGGGGGGGGGGGGGGGGGGGGGGGGTTGAAGAAAGCCAGAACATGCCGTTTTATCAGGCTAACGAGTCTGAGCACATTTCTTGCCGAAAACACAAACACTGTCTGTCCAAAAGTACTGTCCCTTCTTTGTCTACAGGCACGTTGTGACTCCAGTTCTTATAGAACAGGGGAGGGAGAAAGGTTGGTGTGGTGGGGGGGG
>JAFLJL010012373.1:0-7500 GCA_018398815.1 Conus ventricosus
TGTGTGTGTGGTGTGTGTGTGTGTGTGTGTGGTGTGTGTGTGTGTGTGTGTGTGTGTGTGTGTGAGCGTGTGTTTGTATTAATGCATAAGAGAGAGAAAGACAGACAGACAGAGGTGAGGGGGAGAGAGAGAGGAAAGCGGTTGAAAGAGAGAGAGAGAGAGAGAGAGAGAGAGAGAGAGAGAGAGAGAGAGAGAGAGTAAGAGGGGAAGGATAGAGAGGGGGAGGAGAGCGAGAGATAGACATAGAGAGAGGGACAGAGAGAGAGAGAGAGAGAGAGGAGAGGAGAGAGAGAGAGACAGACAGACAGACAGACAGACAGACAGAGACAGAGACAGATAGAGAAAGAGACTCAGAGAAAGACTGAGAGAGAGAGAGATGTGACAGACACAGAGAGAAGAGAGACAAACAGAGAGACAGAGACAAAGAGAAACAAAGCGAAAGGGACAGGGGAAGAGGCTGGAGGGTGAAGGGGAGGGAAGGTTGGGGTGGCGGGGCAGTGGTAGTGGTGTGCGTGTGGTGGTGGGGGGGGGGGGGGGGACAAAAACCTCCATCCACCATCCAACCCTTTTACCAAGCAAGCCTCATCTACCTAATCGGTTAACCACCCAAATCGGTCCATCAGGTGGCAGCTTGTCAACAACGTGATGCACTCAATCCCTCAATCCACCAGCTGGTCAATCAGTCAGTCAGGTAATCAGTCTGTCCCCCCATTACCAGTTCATCAGCCAAGCAAGCAAAGGAGCAAGGGTGTGCTGCAGCCGTCTGTCGTCTCCTGGGTGTGTGCAGTGCCTGAGCACAGTTCACTAATAGAACCTAACTAATAGGAGGGAGACCACAGAAAGGTCTTGCCGCTCCCGTAGATTAACCGGTTCTACTCTCTCTCTCTCTCTCTCTCTTTTAATATATATATACATATATATATATATATATATATATATATATATATATATATTATATCCAATAAACTAATAAATTCCAAGGATAAGTACCGAGCACCATTCCAGCAACTTACAGAGCAGCTTGGTGTTGCAATGACTGCAAGAAATATTCAATTATAAACAAAGCTTGCTCTTATGTCTTAGATTGAAGAAATAGGGGGAGATAAGCATTCACATCTGCAGTGGTAGATAATTCTGCCTAACTAACAGTATGTGCTTGAGAGGGTGGATGGGGAATAATAAATGCTTCTGAAAATGAGCCTTCAGCAAGCTTATAGTCTCCAAGGGGGAGACAATCTCCAATGGGGAGGAAACTCGCTAACATATAACTCCTGGTCAGATACGATATTTCCAAACCTGATTGTTTCTCCTCAGTGACCGCGGAAGTGGTATTTGACTCCGCTGCCTTTTCTGTTTTAAGAAGCATCCCTTGGAATTTATTAGTTTATTGTAGTTTTAGTCCCTTGTGGATTCATTCCAAGAACTGGCCCTCAGCACTTGTGTCTTAAGAGGTTATCTTTTTATATTTGCTACTTTTCACAAGAAAGTGTAGTTTGTTTTGCTCTTTCATGATTTTCTTTTGCTTCTTAGGTAGCACCTTTGGTTGGTTTTTTGAAAACTCAACAAACATACTACGGTATTGCACACCAGCCTTTGGTTGGTTTTTTGAAAACTCAACAAACATACTACGGTATTGACACCAGTCTTTTTCTGGGATAGCATTCTTCTTAAAACAGAAAAGGCAGAGGAGTCAAATTGCCACTTCGCGGTCACTGAGGAGAAACAATCAGGTTTGGAAATATCGGTATCTGACCAGGAGTTATATGTTAGTGAGTTTCCTCCCCTTTGGAGATTGTCTCCCCCTTGGAGACTATAAGCTTGCTGAAGGCTCATTTTCAGAAGCATTTATTATTCCCCATCCACCTCTCAAGCACATACTGTTAGTTAGGCAGAATTATCTACCACTGCAGATATGAATGCTTATCTCTCCCCCTATTTCTTCAATCTAAGACATAAGAGCAAGCTTTGTTATAATTGAATATATATTTTATATATATTTATAATATATATATGTGTGTGTGTGGTGTGCATGCGCGCGCGTGTGTGTGCATGTGTGTGTGAGTGTATGTGTCTATATGTGAGGCGTCTCTTTCTCTGTCTCTCGGGGGGTGTGGTGTTTTGGTGTCTGTTTGTGAGAGCACCCTCTCTCTCTCTCTCTCTCTCCTCTTCTTTGTGTGTGTCTCTCTTTCACCTGGTGTAGGTGTGCATGAGCAATGCCATCCCTCTCTTCTCCGTTGCCATCACCACCACCGGGCCTCTTCTCCCCTCTTGCCCCTCCATCTTTCGCCCACTCCCTTCTTCCTCCCCTTTCCAACACATTTCATCTTTTTTCTTTATGTCTCTCTGCCTTTTTCTCTAATATATATATGTGTGTGATATTGATTGTTTTAAATTTTTGGGAGTCTGTTCACAACGAGGGTGATATTAGACTAAATATGTGTGTGTGTGCGTGCGTGCGTGCGTGTGTGTGTGTGTGTGTGTGTGGGGTTTTGTGTGTATATTGTCTGTCTGGTCTCTGTGTGTCTTTCAATCTCTCTCCTTCCTTTTTTCTCGTCTCTCTCTCTCTCTCTCTCTCTCTCTCTGTGCATGCGTGAGTGCACGTGCGCGCGCTTGTGTGTGTGTGTGTGTGCGCGCGCGCGCGCGCGCGCCCGGCAAAACGCGTGCGCCCGTGTTTTATGTGGCCCCGCCACCCCTCGCCCCCCGGGAGCCAGTCTGTCTCATCCCGCTCGTGCAACGGGCGTTGATTTGCAATGTGCGTCACGTCAGCATGCGAAGGGGCCGCGTGACCAGGCATCCGTCCCCCACACAGGAGGGGGCCATCAAAGACAGCCAGCAGCGGGGGAGGACACACAGACTCCAGGCAGAAATCCTGTACAGTCCAGGACAGCCGTGCGTTGGCGTGCGTCAGGGAAATTTTACTTCCTGTCCCCCTCAGCCCCCCCCCCCCCCCCCCCCCCCACCCAAGAACATCGTCTATTTGCAAGTGGAATCGAAAAACTGTCGTGCTTAATTTCAACATTTTTTTTTTTTTTTGGGGTGGGGGGGGGTGGGGGGGGGGGGGGGCAGGTGAATGGGGGGTGGGGAGTTGGTGCCGTACAGTTTTGGTTCCAGGGCTCAGATGGCAACCAGTAAAGACTTTTCTTTCCGTGAAATGTCAGTCGAAGGGAGAAATAAAGAAAAGGATAGTAGGCGCATCAAATACCGGAAAATTTTAAGGGAGCATGTACATCTGCTGTAGCATCTGCTGTAGAAGTCAATCATTTCTAGACCCAATGTTATCAGCCGGTGGGCATAGAATGTAGCATCTGCTGTGGAAGTCAATCATTTCTAGACCCAATGTTATCACCCGGGTTCGGCATAGAATGTAGCATCTGCTGTAGAAGTCAATCATTTCTAGAGTCAATGTTATCGCCGGTCGGGCATAGAATGTAGCATCTGCTGTAGAAGTCAATCATTTCTAGAGTCAATGTCAATCATTTCTAGAGTCAATGTTATCACCGGTCGGGCATAGAATGTACTGATCCGTTGGAACGCAGCTTCGTATAGATGATGCGGATGAGTTTGAGCACAATCAGAATATGTTCAAAGTGGATTATTTTTAACCTCGACCACATTCACCCCAATTGCTCCACAGGTCGCGGTATCGGTGACCTGTTCGGCTCAGCTCTATTCAACGTTTTCTGGCATTATTTTACGGATACACTGCTGGAAAAAATGTGTTCTGTTTTTCTTTAAACTTTTTTCGGTCCGTTTTCAAAACGCTTTCAGTGGTTTTTTTTTTTTTTAATATTTTTTCATTTCTAACAATCACACACAATAATACGACTTATCGGGAAAGACACGCATTGGATATTAAACTCCCCCCCCCCCCCCCCCCCCCCTTCCAAAAATAAAAAGGTTTCGAAACAAAAGTGTCTTCTTTTTATTTTTCGCAAGTGTTTGACTCACCTCAGCAAGACCATTTGTACAGAGAGAGAGAGAGAGAGAGGAGAGAGAGAGAGACAGAGACAGAGACAGAGCAAGAGACAGACAGACAGAGAGACAGAGAAAGAGACAGAGCGGGTGACAAGGATAGACAGAGTTGCTGACAACTGACTTTACCACCCCATTGAAAAAACTACCCCCTTTCGCCGAAAGTCTGCTTTTTCGCGAAAATCCACTCGGCGGAAAATCTGCCTGCTCGGCGAAACCCTTAGCACTGGAGGCAGTTGTTTCCCCGAAAGACGGGCTAAACGGCTCTGCCCGCGAGTTCGGTTTATGGGCGGAGAGCCAGTTTGACGCAAGGTGTTGTCTCCCCTGAAACGATCCCCCGTGCCCCGATCAACGCTGAGGAGTGAACACGAAGCCCTCTGGCACCTCCACTCTCTCTCCCCCATCCCTCCACCTTCCCCCCACACCCCCCCCCTAGGGACTACCTACTCCCCCCTGCCCCCCCCCCCCCCCCGCGCCTTCCCCCATCTCCTCCAGGGGATTGGGGAACGTCTGACGACTGTCAAACCACAATGGCGCCGCCAGCGGATGTCTTCCAACAAGACCCCTGATCCGAGATAAGCCCAAAAAAAAGAGGGGAGGGGGTAGGGGGAGGGTGACAAACGCACGGGGAGGGGGAGAGAGAGAGAGAGAGAGAGAGGCAGGCAGACAGACAGAGAGCTAGACGGACAGAGAGGTATACAGACAGAGAAAGAAAGAGTGAGAAAAAAGAGACAGAGAAGAGAGAAAATAGATAATAGATAGATAGATAGATTGTAGATAATAATAGATAGACGGAGGACAAACAGACGGACAGAGACAGATAGAGAGAGAAAAGAGGGGAGGAGGGAGGGAGAGATGGGAATGAGAAAGAGAAACAGAGAGGCTGACAGACAGGTAGAGAAGAGAGAGAGACAGATACAAGAGAGAGAGAGACAGAGAGAGACAGACAGGAAGGCAGCCAGGAGAGAGATCAGACAGACAGACAGACACAGATAGAAACACAGAGAGAGACAGAGAGAGACAGAGCGTACAGACAAAGAGAGAGAGAGAGAGGGGGGGGGGGAAGAGAGAGAGAAGTGGAATGGAGTAAGGGGCAGAATGTGATATGATAGGAGCACACAAAAAAAAGAAAAGAAAAGAAAAGAAAAAAGAAAGAAAAAGAAGAAAAAGAGGGTGACGAATACGAGTGCACGTGCTGATTTGCCTAGGTGAAATGACCTGGTTGCAGATTTCCACGGAGCTTATCTGAGTGACAGCCGCTGCCGCTGCAAGCCAAGGCTGTATTGTATAGCCAGCGATTGCGGCCCGGTTTTTAGCACATCTGAGTGCCCTCCCCCCCCCCCCCCCCCCCCCCCCAAAAAAAAAATGACTCTCAGCATCATGAAAGACTTGACTTTGTGAAATGATGACACAATAACGCCCTTTACATGCCGTCACTACTTCCACTCACGCTCGCACTACTACACTACTACTGCTACTGCTGCTGTGCTTGCTGCGCTGCTGCTATTATAATGAAATAAAAATTATATGAGTGTAATAAAGAAAATAAATGATGATTATGACAATGACAATAATGATAATGCCATAATAATAATAATAATAATGATGATAATAATTATGATAATAATGATAATGATAAGAACAATACAAATAATGATGAAAAACAATGATGATTTATGATGTTATGATAAAGATAACATTACAATAATAAAAATAAAAAAAATTAATACTAATCATGATGATGATGTTTATCCGAATGAAAACATCCTCCCCCATCCCCCACCCCGTTTCTCACCACCCACTCCTCTTTCCAGCTTATTTTGCTGAAGTCGTTTAGATCCTCTCTCATTCCATTTTTTCGTCCTTCTTTTAGAGACCTTGGAAGGAGTTTGCTACTGCTTCTATACTGCTTATCTCCCCACTGACCCATCCTTCCCTTTACAGACCGTTATGTTTGTAGCGTTTGCTCCTAATCCTATGCAGACTGGATGTGATCTCCATCCCTCTTGAACGGAGAGGTTCTACTTTGAATAGCTCGGTCCGGATCCCACACTGGACTGGGCCTACCGAGAAATTCTAAAAAAAAGAATCATTGACAAGTCCGCCAAGCAACGGAACAAACACGTTGCCCAAAGGGAAAACACGACCCCGTTTCGACCTCTTGGGTCTTCTTTGGGCAAGATAAACAACATTCAGGACAACGAAAACGAAGAAGGAGTAAGCACTTACCTTCTCAAAATAATTCTTTCAAAATTACTCAAAATAATTCTTTCAAAATTATTTTTGTTTTAAATTCCGCCTGCAGTCACCTCACTTTCAAAAACCAATAAAAGCCCGTCTTTTCAAAGGCATGTTCTGTATTAAAAATGTTTGGTCTTGGTTTCAAATCAGGCTTGGGAGTATAATGTTTGAGGGCAAGACCAGGCTTGTGAACAAAAAAAAAAAGAAATCTCCTTTTTAAGTTAACACTGAACGCAGTAGGTTCCAGAAAACTAGAGAAGTGTGTTTCTTGTTGGGTGGAATAGCTCAACGGGTAGAGCGCCAGACTGGTAATCCTGGTGATCCTGGGATTCCAGATTTTGCGGGGTCTTTTTTGGCACCGGGAGATTTTTCTCTCTGGAGTTAACCCTGGTTGTGACTCCATTTCCCCTGAAAATCTTTCGAATGAGGTTTCGTGTGTGAACGCACGCATCACAGTTTGCAGACACGCTATGTCCGCACGCATCACATTTTGCAGACACGCAATGTCCGCACGCATCACATTTTGCAGACACGCAATGTCCGCACGCATCCCATTTTGCAGACACGCCATGTCCGCACGCATCACATTTTGCAGACACGCAATGTCCGCACGCATCACATTTTGCAGACACGCTATGTCCGCACGCATCACATTTTGCAGACACGCAATGTCCGCACGCATCACATTTTGCAGACACGCAATGTCCGCACGCATCACATTTTGCAGACACGCAATGTCCGCACGCATCACATTTTGCAGACACGCTATGTCCGCACGCATCACATTTTGCAGACACGCAATGTCTCATCATCTACTTTCCGAAGAGAAGGCCAAACTTGCCATTGGTATGGAAGACACGTACACACATAACGTACATCCTTCGTGAAACATTGAAGGGTTTAGAGAACAGCTGATTGATAGATGTTCGAATGAACAACGTGGAAACGAGTGAATGTAGTATCAGTTTGGCAGCTTTTTCAGTCGGCTCTACCCAGGTAGGCAGCACGTTGCGTGAACGAGAGCGTGGACTGTGCGGCGCTTGGAGCTTGGTCTCTAGCCGAGGGTAGGCGCTATGTAAGAACTCGTAATAAACAAATGAACAGACGGATTAGTCTGTGCCGAAAACATGCACATCCACCAGGCTTATTTCCCTGTACAGAATTTCTCCTTTGCACGCGTGTTCTGTGTGGAGCAGCTTAATCCTGGTCTCATACTAGTTTTAACCCCGAGTGAAGACTCTCTCCCTTCGAGGACTTGTTACCTCTGGAACATTTTCAGTCTTGGTC
>JAFLJL010012375.1:6005-16489 GCA_018398815.1 Conus ventricosus
CCTACAGCTGAACAACACACACCATTACACTGCCTACAGCTGAACAACACACACCATCACACTGCCTACAGATGAACAACACACACCATTACACTGCCTACAGCTGAACAACACACACACCATCACACTGCCTACAGCTGAACAACACACACACCGTCACAGTGCCTACAGATGAACAACACACACCATTACACCGTCTACAGCTGAACAAACACACCATTACAGCTGAACAACACACACCATCACACTGCCTACAGCTGAACAACACACACCATTACACTGCCTACAGCTGAACAACACACACTATTACACTGCCAACATGATCCAGCTTCAGGCAAAAGTAGGTCATGCTCTTTTCCCTCCACCTCCCACTCCTCTCCTCCTGAATCACTGACACCTACTCTCCCCATCCAGCAGATCAATAACATGTGAACAGAGAGTTCATTGAACAACCCTTCAAACCAGTGTTGACAGTGTTGACGGGACTGGAAGCCGTGACCCCATTCAGCCAACCACATAACTTTCCTCAATTATGTCAGGCACCAATCGCACACATCAACAAGCCACAAAATTCGGGCGAGTTGCCTCACAACAGCTCTTTGAGCACTGCGGCACTAAGGTTCTTATAGGTTCAGCCTGAGTGCCGTCCTGTGTTCTTGTGTGGGACCCGGAATAAGCACCACAGAAACGATGCCAGTTGGCATAAAAGTGAACAGGAACATAGAAACAACCTCCAGCTGCATATGAACACAATCGGCAGATCCAGCTCTGTGGTTCCCCTGTTTTACTTGCAGGCCTTGATGGCTTCTGGCCAAACCTGAATTTGCTATGGGCTCAGATGGTACAACTGGTAGCACGTAGTCAGGTTTCTTTCTCTTTATGTGCTGCTACAATTCCCTGACCAACACTGCTGAATCTCTATGGCTTGACAGACCATGATTATGTAAGGTCCAGTATTGCACTCCCTTTCAGTTCCAAACCAAGCTGGTCTTCATCATCTCATTGATCATCATACACAAAAATAGTAAATTTGGTTACCCTTCATACCCCTGCCTCCATGCTTCTTCCTCATGACCATGATTTGGTGAGTTTGAGTCAAATGGGCAAGTTCATTGGGCTGTCACTGGATGGACATGAGTTCATGTCAAACTGTCAGTATGGGCAAGTTCATTGTGACTGTCACTGGATGGACATGAGTTCATGTCAAACTGTCAGTATGGGCAAGTTCATTGGGCTGTCACTGGATGGACATGAGTTCATGTCAAACTGTCAGTATGGGCAAGTTCATTGGGACGGTCACTGGATGGACATGAGTTCATGTCAAACTGTCAGTATGGGCAAGTTCATTGGGACGGTCACTGGATGGACATGAGTTCATGTCAAACTGTCAGTATGGGCAAGTTCATTGGGACTGTCACTGGATGAACATGAGTTCATGTCAAACAGTGAAACTGTCAGTATGGGCAAGTTCATTGGGACAGTCACTGGATGGACATGAGTTCATGTCAAACTGTCAGTATGGGCAAGTTCATTGGGACGGTCACTGGATGGACATGAGTTCATGTCAAAACTGTCAGTATGGGCAAGTTCATTGGGACTGTCACTGGATGGACATGAGTTCATGTCAAAACTGTCAGTATGGGCAAGTTCATTGGGACTGTCACTGGATGGACATGAGTTCATGTCAAACTGTCAGTATGGGCAAGTTCATTGGGACGGTCACTGGATGGACATGAGTTCATGTCAAACTGTCAGTATGGGCAAGTTCATTGGGACGGTCACTGGATGGACATGAGTTCATGTCAAAACTGTCAGTATGGGCAAGTTCATTGGGACTGTCACTGGATGGACATGAGTTCATGTCAAAACTGTCAGTATGGGCAAGTTCATTGGGACTGTCACTGGATGGACATGAGTTCATGTCAAACTGTCAGTATGGGCAAGTTCATTGGGACGGTCACTGGATGGACATGAGTTCATGTCAAAACTGTCAGTATGGACAAGTTCAAGGGGCTGTCACTGGATGGACATGAGTTCATGTCAAACTGTCAGTATGGGCAAGTTCATTGGGCTGTCACTGGATGGACATGAGTTCATGTCAAACTGTCAGTATGGGCAAGTTCATTGGGACTGTCACTGGATGGACATGAGTTCATGTCAAACTGTCAGTATGGGCAAGTTCATTGGGACGGTCACTGGATGGACATGAGTTCATGTCAAAACTGTCAGTATGGGCAAGTTCAAGGGCTGTCACTGGATGGACATGAGTTCATGTCAAACTGTCAGTATGGGCAAGTTCATTGGGCTGTCACTGGATGAACATGAGTTCATGTCAAACAGTGAAACTGTCAGTATGGGCAAGTTCATTGGGACGGTCACTGGATGGACATGAGTTCATGTCAAACTGTCAGTATGGGCAAGTTCATGGGGCTGTCACTGGATGGACATGAGTTCATGTCAAACTGTCAGTATGGGCAAGTTCATTGGGACGGTCATGGATGGACATGAGTTCATGTCAAACTGTCAGTATGGGCAAGTTCATGGGGCTGTCACTGGATGGACATGAGTTCATGTCAAACTGTCAGTATGGGCAAGTTCATGGGGCTGTCGTTGGATGGACGTGGTGGCATCATCCAGCGGGTCAAGCTCACTCAAACTGGCTCCATGACACGGCAGTTAATACAGTCATCAGGGGATTAGTTGGTGGTGTTCTGTGTACGATGGATCTGAGAAGGCACAACATCACCTTTTAGCAGTGTCATCAGGGAGTTAGTTGGTGGTGTGTTCTGTGTGCGATGGATCTGACAAGGCACATCATCACCTTTTAGCAGTGTCATCAGGGGATTAGTTGGTGGTGTTCTGTGTACGATGGATCTGACAAGGCACAACATCACCTTTTAGCAGTGTCATCAGGGGATTAGTTGGTGGTGTTCTGTGTACGATGGATCTGACAAGGCACAACATCACCTTTTAGCAGTGTCATCAGGGGATTAGTTGGTGGTGTTCTGTGTACGATGGATCTGACAAGGCACAACATCACCTTTTAGCAGTGTCATCAGGGATTAGTTGGTGGTGTTCTGTGTACGATGGATCTGACAAGGCACAACATCACCTTTTAGCAGTGTCATCAGGGGATTAGTTGGTGGTGTTCTGTGTACGATGGATCTGACAAGGCACATCATCACCTTTTAGCAGTGTCATCAGGGGATTAGTTGGTGGTGTTCTGTGTACGATGGATCTGACAAGGCACAACATCACCTTTTAGCAGTGTCATCAGGGGATTAGTTGGTGGTGTTCTGTGTACGATGGATCTGACAAGGCACAACATCACCTTTTAGCAGTGCAGAGTCGCCTCTAGTGCGTTGCCTGAAGCCGACCTGATATTGATTGCACTTGGTGGACTTTGGTGCTGATACTCTAGAGTGTGGTTCTGTATGGTGGACAGTATCTTCAGTGTGGTGTGTATGGTGGACAATATCTTCAGTGTGGTGTGTATGGTGGACAGTATCTTCAGTGTGGTGTGTATGGTGGACAGTATCATCAGTGTGGTGTGTGTGGTGGACAGTATCTTCAGTGTGGTGTGTATAGTGGACAGTGTGGTGTGTATGGTGGACAGTATCCTCAGTGTGGTGTGTATGGTGGACAGTGTCCTCAGTGTGGTGTGTATGGTGGACAGTATCATCAGTGTGGTGTGTATGTGTGACAGTATCATCTTTGTGGTGTGTATGGTGGACAGTATCACCAGTGTGGTGTGTATGGTGGACAGTATCATCAGTGTGGTGTGTATGGTGGACAGTATCATCAGTGTGGTGTGTATGGTGGACAGTATCACCAGTGTGGTGTGTATGGTGGACAGTATCACCAGTGTGGTGTGTATGGTGGACAGTATCACCAGTGTGGTGTGTTATGGTGGACAGTATCACCAGTGTGGTGTGTATGGTGGACAGTATCACCAGTGTGGTGTGTATGGTGGACAGTATCATCAGTGTGGTGTGTATGGTGGACAGTATCACCAGTGTGGTGTGTATGGTGGACAGTATCACCAGTGTGGTGTGTATGGTGGACAGTATCATCTTTGTGGTGTGTATGGTGGACAGTATCATCTTTGTGGTGTGTATGGTGGACAGTATCCTCAGTGTGGTGTGTATGGTGGACAGTATCATCAGTGTGGTGTGTATGGTGGACAGTATCACCTTTGTGGTGTGTATGGTGGACAGTATCATCTTTGTGGTGTGTATGGTGGACAGTATCATTTTTGTGGTGTGTATGATGGACAGTATCATCTTTGTGGTGTGTATGGTGGACAGTATCATCAGTGTGGTGTGTATGGTGGACAGTATCATCAGTGTGGTGTGTATGGTGGACAGTATCATCTTTGTGGTGTGTATGGTGGACAGTATCATCTTTGTGGTGTGTATGGTGGACAGTATCATCTTTGTGGTGTGTACGGTGGACAGTATCATCAGTGTGGTGTGTATGGTGGACAGTATCCTCAGTGTGGTGTGTGTGGTGGACAGTGTGGTGTGTTTGATGGAGCTTAAAGGTCTACTTTAGAGGTTTTCGATAATTGGTCAGCTTATGCAGAAATATGAAATGTTTGCTAAATTGGTAAAATAAACACATCCGATTCGCTCCCGATCACACGAAATCGATCCGCGAAAGTGGGCATTTTCACCTGTAATCAAGAAAACGGGAGGTAATCAACTAAATCTTGGCATGGCTTAACTGCTCTTGGATGTGACGTCACATGATGGACAGCGACGGCGAGAGAAAGCGATTCTGATGGTTCTTGCACATCTCGCTCAGTATTTAATTTATCATGTAAAAGCAGTGACTATGATTGCGACAGCCAATGTGACTGTGGGGATGTTTCTGCAAGGCCTGTACCTTATCAGTGTGAACGCTAAGTTCTTTTTACCACGTCAGTTCAGTTCCAGCTGGACGCCCGAACACAGCATTCCGAAGGCGTACAGACTTTACCGAAGTCTCGAGGGAGGCTACCGACTGACTTCTTGATGCGATCACGCGTGGACGGCGAGCGGAGATTCTCCTTCCTCAAGCCTTAACGTGTTCATTCAGTTTAACAAGTGTGATCTGTCCATAGATAAGAACAGAATAAACGTGCGACTATCGTACTCATCTGTACGAGCTTACCACTCCGCCTTCAAAGTATACGCGCACAATGCAGACGAAGTTTTTGAGCCATTCGAACGGGCTCGGCAATTGTCAGAATAGCTCGTTTCCGCGGTCCAGCTGGAACTGACGTGATAAAAAGAACTGTAGCTGCCCGGCATGGCTGCACGAACCGAATCCACTTCTTTCGAGTATCTGGATCAGATGGAAATGTGTGCAAAGAATATCCGTCTCCTGCTGAGCTGCTGCACTCGCCTACAGCACAATATCTGCCACCCCCTCGTGACTTTTTTCAGGCTGTGGGGGATCGCAACTCGTGTTGCTTTCACTTGGCGTTGGCTTGTTGTGTAGGTCGCGGCTGACGGCCAGTCCATCAAGTGACGTCACGGTTTTCGGTCTACCGCGCGGGGTTTGAACAGGTGTGCAAAAGTCGTTTTTTATCTATTAAATTCTTCCGGCGAATTTTTTTGAAAAATGAATACCATACTGTAGTTATATGACATGTAGACCTGTTTTTAACAAATTATCGAAAATCTCTAAAGTAGACCTTTAAGTGAGCAGCACACGAACAGTGGCACGAAGGCCACAGAAAATCACTGCTTTATATAAAAAAATACAGACACACATACATACACATGGCTTAATAACACTGTACATTTTAAAACAAAAGTAATACTCAGCATTTCACTTTCTTTTTTTCAAATGATCAAGGAACACTTCAATCAACTATGATCAACAATTACCTCAAAGACAATGACATAATGCTCCTTTAGTGTGGTCTCGTGGCAGTCACCAAAGTAGTCCTCAAAGATGTCACAGACTCGATGCAAAAACTCCAACACAAACAGCGGTGGTACTGAAAAAAAAAGATACATAAACAAATGAACAACTAACTAACTAAATAAATAACAATAAAATCAAAGATTAAAAAAAGCAAATCACATGTAGTAAATCTATTACAGTTCATGTATAGCATGTGTTCATTAAATCTTTGGAGTCAAGATCAACACGTACGCTACTGGCTCTCAGAAAGACTGCAGTTCAAGAACCATTAAAGTGACAACTTTAAATCATCTGGGCAACATCCCTTCCTTTAACCCAATGCCTACCGGATCGACCGAGATCGACCGCGAGATTTCCTCCTTCTGAATACCGGATCGACCGAGATCGACCGCTGAATACTCGGTCAACGACTTTCGCTTTCACCATCCCATATCCCAGAATGCAATTACGACAGAAGAGTCTTCCGGTACTTCCGTTTCTGGACGCCATTTTGGTTTTTGTTGCATGAGTTTTGGTGGAGTAGTTTCGCTGCTATGAATTTTCAAAGTTCGGCTTTTTTTTCGCGAAGATTTTCTGGGAAAATGGCGGATCAAGTAACTATGCAACTTGCAGAATTCATTTTCTGAAGTGATATTGATGAAGAGAGCGTATTTGCGGGCTACACTCTTAAAGAAGATTTGAAGCAAGACGATTCGGACGTCAATCTTGACCTAGTTATGAATAAAGATCGACTGCTGACCGATTTTGAGGCCGGAATCAATAATGATTCAGGCGATGATAATGACGATGTCGAATAGCCCATTGCTGCTGGGCCCAGACCCCCCAAAAAAGAAAATTCGAAAAACAAAACTTGCTAGAGATACTTTAATTCTTGACTGGAGTGGTTGGCTACAAGAAGTGAAGCCCCCCAAAAGTTTCCCTTGTTTTGATAGCCAGGAAACCGGGTCAGTCAGTGGGTGTGTCCCACGATTTGCCTGTAGGAGCATCACCTTTAGCTTTTTGATTTCAGAAGAATTTTGGTAGACTTTTAGCGAGAAACAAATTTATTTGCTGCACAAAAGCAAGCAGAAAAGGATGAACATAAAGTAACTCTGGCCTGAAATAAAAACTGCCTGTTTATCAAAAAGCAAAGAGGAGCCGGACAAGAGGTACATCATCACCACAGTGTGTGTGTGGGGGGGGGGGGGGGGGGGGGGGGGTTGCTCAGTGCACTTGTGCAAAAGCACATTTTTGTTGAATTCCATCACAATCTAAAGCCCAGTATTCAGTAATCTGTTCTTGTTATTTTTTCCCCTCAGTAGTTAGAAGACAAATCTTCTTGTATGTGATGCCTTCAGTTTAACAAAATTGTTGAAGTTTGGGTTGTTTTTTGCTTCACAATAAAAGTTGATTATTTAGTGTGCATACCATACAGAATGACTTTATTTTGTTCCTGAAGGTTTCAGTACTTTGTTTAGACTTGGAAAAATCACTCTGTGCTCCTAATCCATGATGTTCTGTGGGTACAGTGAATTTAGGGAAAATTGTTTTAGCACTGAGAATGCCAAAGTACAGTTAGTCTGTTCGTTTGTTTTTTTTCTCCTCGTGTACCAGTTCACTATATGTGGGGGAAATGGCTGTTTTGGATGGAGTGATGTCTTTGAATTTTTTTCATTATTTTTACAGAATAGATAAGTTAAAAACAAATTTTCTATTGAGGTTTCTTTATGGCAAGTGTGTATGTGTTGCGGTTACCTCTCTTGGCATGGTATTCTCATAGTCATATAGCACAAAGTCATGCGGTAGGCAGAGGGTTAAGTTTCATCAGAATCAGTTAAGGAACTCTGCCTCAACTTGCTGACCGACAGACTGACTGACAAACCAACAGACACAGGTAAACAGACAACTTCTATGGCGGAGGAAACAAGGACAAACACAGCCATCAGAGCTGTTACCTTCTGTGGTGACAACAGCGATGAAGTGCAGATTGTTGCGGTAGATGTTGATAAGATAATGATGCGGGGTGGAGATGATCGGTGGGATGTCCTCAGGGTTAGCTGCCTGCATGATGAACCATTGCACAGTATCAGACACAACACTGGCAGTAAAAAAACAAACAGTTTTCAAGATTTCACTAATACCAGCAGAACAACTGAAGTCTGAGAATCAGACAGGAAAATGAAATTGGCAGCTGTTTTTTTTAGTAAGTGGTTATAATTATAAGAAAAATTGATCTATGCCAAACGTGTTATGATTAGCTTTTAGTCTTTGGGTTCTAAACCCTGTTTTCTTCTTTTACGGTCACTTTCTCTTCATTATTTTTGGGGCAAAGTGATATTGTTATTTTCTCCGCAAGAAATTCGTTATGTTCTGTATGGCCGATATAGTTTTCTCCTTCATTTCCACTTGTTTGAGGAGATCGTTTTCCAGCTGAAGCTTGATCATACGCCTTCCTTTCCCCATAACTATATCATAGTCATGGTGCTGATCAGACACAGAGATTTCCTTTTCCCATTAGTATATCATAGTCATGGTGATGATCCACCTTCCTTTTCCCATTAGTATATCATAGTCATGGTGATCATCCACCTTCCTTTTCCCATTAGTATATCATTGTCATGGTGATCATTCACCTTCCTTTTCCCATTAGTATATCATAGTCATGGTGATGATCCACCTTCCTTTTCCCATTAGTATATCATAGTCGTGGTGATCATCCACCTTCCTTTTCCCATTAGTATATCATTGTCATGGTGATCATTCACCTTCCTTTTCCCATTAGTATATATCATAGTCATGTAGTAGTAGTAGTAGTAGTAGTAGTAGTAGTGGTAGTAAGGGGACAGGCTGATATACGTAGCCTAGGCTTCGTGGCCTTTCTTGTATCCCCATCCATGTATTGTTTAGTATTCTGAATTGGTTTGTTGCGTATGCGCATATTGGTTTGTTAATCAAATTCAAATAACAATTTAGTGAATTTATGATCCGCATCAAGGAGATTTTTAAATGAGTTAGTAGATTGTGCAACTTGATGTTAGTTGGTAGATCATTCCAAAGATGTGTTACTCTTTTTCCAAAAACCATTTTACGTTTATTAGTCTGACAGTGTTCAATGAAGATTTTCCATCTAGCTTCCTTGTAACACTATCAGTATATAATTTGAAAAACTCCTCTATCATGGTGATGATCCACCTTCCTTTTCCCATTAGTATATCATTGTCATGGTGATCATTCACCTTCCTTTTCCCATTAGTATATCATTGTCATGGTGCTGATCAGACACAGAGATTTTAGATGCTTCACAGGATATGGGAAATTAAAGTTGCCTAGAACACTGAGATATATCCAGTTTTTCCTGAATGTGAAGGCCAGTGTAACTGTGTGTGTGAGTGTGTACGCATGCAAGTGTGCATGCATGCATATCTGCGTGCTTGTTAATGACATAGTGTAACTGTGTTAATGACACAATGAAATCTCCGAATCACATAAACTTCAACAACTACCATTAACATTTTCCAGAGAAAAACAAAAAGGAAAGAAAACAAAGGTCAAAGCAAGCTTCAACAATCAAGGAAAGAAAACAAAGGTCAAAGCAAGCTTCAACAATCAAGGAAAGAAAACAAAGGTCAAAGCAAGCTTCAACAATCAAGGAAAGAAAACAAAGGTCAAAGCAAGCTTTAAAGTCCAAGCAAAAAAAAAACAAAAAAAAAAAACCAACCGCCCCAAAAAACAACACTAGAATATTACAGATGTCAATACCCAGGTAATACATTTAGAGAAGACATTCTGCTGACAGAAAGAAGCTCAATAATTAACTGAGAGAGTCTCTTGCCACCAACAGATTTTCTTAGGTAAATGTAGATGAAGCCAAGGCCTGTTCCAGCAAGTTCAAATCTCAAAAACTGTAGGCAGTTGCCTTTTACTTTAAAACTGTGTTCTGGAAAAAGAGACAATCTCAAATAAAGTTAAATGGGAAGCCCTATCTTCATTTCATTTAATGAGAAACCTCAAAATGCAAATTTATGCCTTTCCTATATTTCCCGCACAGTTACATTACTTACAATAACCATGTCATACCTTGCTCTGTGCCTCAAAGAAGTAGTCACAAATGGATTTGTTGATGACACTCCTCCAGTGCTTTTCCATGAACACATCCCTGGAACAAATACATCATCAGATGCTGACTGCAGATGACAACATCATTCCTAACTGACTTCCAGAATTCGATTGAGATGATATGTCCATTAAAATTCACAGACAAAATAATACACACCATGCTTCAAAGTCTTCCAGTTGTCAACTTCTCATTTGATTTTGCCCATCTCCAATGCTAATGAACACAGTCACTGACATGGTACATTATTTTCTCAATACTACTGTAAAACAAAACTAAATCACCTGCATGAGAATAATCAGATACTAGAAACTGAAGATGCAAGGAATTTGATGTCAGAAAAAGGGAAAAGCTATGAAAAAAATATGACTGAAAAACATGGGAGGTAAGTCATTCACTGATTCAGGTGACTTGATTTCAGTTATTAGACATTGAGAACAGATACAAAATTGATCTTTGTAACTGCGAAAAATAC
>JAFLJL010012375.1:16589-39495 GCA_018398815.1 Conus ventricosus
GATCAAACTGGATTCTGCTAATGCACTAAATAAAACATAATTTGCTTGATTGTTTAGAATCACAGGAAGAAGGGAAGATAAAGAGTATAAAATATAACATTGCCAGGCCAGCTGACAAATAACATTCTAAACATTCATTTTAGTTATTAAATTTCAGACTTTGAATGGTTCTGTCTCTTTACAAAAAGCACATGCAATATCAAGATAATCATAATATTAGTACCTTCCAAATTAGTGTTTTGCCAAGTCTTTAATCTTTGCTTTTAATTATCTGATAACTCTGTTTTTCAGTCATCTCTGTTCATAGCTTTTCTTTTTTTTTTTTTCCTGACATCAAATTCCTTAGAGAACTATAAAACCTTCATTCTGGGCCACTTTCGCCCTCAACCAGTTTTCGGGCGAAAGTGACCCAGAATTAAGGTTTTATAGTTCTCTGACAAGTAAGACTTCAATAACCAAAAAATAACGATTATCTACAAACAATATGCGCACACACACACACACACACACACACGAACACACACACGAACACACACACACACTATTTATTAGTTCTCTGCATGTCTTCCACCGAAAGCCGGGTTTGACAAAGTGGTTTTTTTCTGCTATACAGTTATCTATAATAAATAGTGTCTGCGTTTTAAGTTAGCCGGTCGCTCAGCTTGCTGACAAACTGTCGAACCAAAAAATCAATACTGCCACACCTCCTCCCCCTCTTCATCCCACTCCCTCCCGCCCAGCCTTCTAAAACCCTTCACTCCGCTACGGCTGAACTTGGAAGAGGTCGGCTCTCTTTTCAGTACTGTCAACTCTGTCAGGGCGGTGTCAACGACAACGGTGGGGGCAGGTAAGCTTTTAATTGCTAGTTGCTGGCCTACCTAAGGCCTTTGCACTATCCGATTACTTACTACGTGGCCGGACATGACGATTTTCGGATCACGCGGTGGGCTGATGTCACAGCTGGCCAATCACAAGACTAGATAGAATCAGCTGATTAGTAGTGACGACATTTCCGCCCAGCACTTGTTGTTCATTTCTCCCAGTGCTGTGGTGGTGTGAAGACAGCGCTTTTTCTGCGAGAGAAGTGTTTGCATATGGCACAAAATATAGCTGCAGTTTTAGAAGACAGTGTGGATTCTGGGTTAGAAAAAGTTCTTGAATCACAAATACCTTTTCAACAGCTTTATAGATTAAATTATTTGGGTGTGGAAGACATGGAATTAGCTACAACTTTCCAACAAGCTCAAAATCTCCCATTACCGCCACCAACACCAACGGAATTGTGGACAGAGGAAGAAAGAATGCTTTACATGAAAATATAAGATACTTTGAAAAATGATTGAAGCAGCTCGTAAAGCAACGGTTAATGCTGGCAAGTTTTGTGAACTACTGGCGATTGGAATGACGCGGTTTTAAACCAGAGAGCTTAATTAGTTAAGTGGGGGATTGGTTTTCTTATCTCCGGGGTCGACCTATGCATGGAAATACAGAGCCCCCGTCATTATGCTGGCGCCTGATCACTTAATTTGCGGTGTTGGGTTTTATGACCTGGCAAGGGGCAATACCACGTGACCGGACATGACGATCCCCAACCAACGCCTTTCAGTTTAGCAATGGCTCTCAATGCAGACGGTCGTGTTTGTTCACAGAGGAACTGCTTCTTGCTAGATGATCATGTGTTTTATTACAAGTGTATGACGGAGTATCTAAACAAAAGAAAATCAGGCGGGCCCAGTTCTTTACTTCCTAAGTTAAAAAGAAGTATTGCTTTTTTGGAAGGTGAGGAGAAAGAAAAACGAGAACCTACTACTGATAAACTACACAAGCGCCTTGAAAGCTTGTTGATTCAAGACAGAGATTTAGCTGATATATTTGAAAGAGATGTTGTTAACTTTGAAAAGCTTTTAACTTTTGAAGAAATGATTCTATTTTAAAAAATGGCGCTGTTTTATTTAAAAAGCTGGAGTTGCGAAAGGAAACGTTTATTTGCCGCACTCCAAAACCGGTCTTGAAGCCAAGCGCGTCTTAACACAGTCCCAGCTTGACACTGGCTGACCTATTTGAGCGCTACAGGCAGTTGCGCGACCTACTTCAGTGTTTGGACTGTGTGTGTAAGCATCTAAATATAGTAACGATCATGATTGGCGTCAAAGAAGACGATCGCGGTCTAGGCTAGACCGCGTGAAATGAATATCATGATTGATAGCAAATCTTACCAGGAGCGCCGGCTTGGCAGAGTACCAAGTTCCCTCTCCCTGTGGCCTTAACAGCCTAGCCGCTGTTTTGAGGTGGTTACGCGCAACTGTTACTATTTTTAAAAAGTGGTCCTAGTAGTTCCACTTTTTGGCAACCTTCCACATTGAGACACTTGACGCCCTCACCTCAAGTCACCCCAAGAAGTGGTCCTAGTAGTTCCACTTCTTGTTTGTTTGTTTGTTGGTGTTTGTGTGTTTTGTCCCACCCCACGCATGCACACCCCCCACCCCACCCCACGCATGCACACCCCCCACCCCACCCCACGCATGCACACCCCCCACCCCACCCCACGCATGCACACACTCAAGTCCCTTTTAAGTTCTTAACTTAAGTCACCTCAAGTTATTCTCAAGTCACTTCTAAGTTCTTAATTAAGTTCTTAATTAAGTTCTTAATTAAGTTTTTAATTAAGTTACTTCAAGTTCTTAATAAGTTCTTGATCAAACAACTTCTAAGTTTTTACTCAAGTCAGTATAAGATCATAACTAAGTCATCCTTTAAGTACAACCAAGTTCTTATTCAAGTTATCTTATAATTATCAAAAAACAATACAATCTATGTTTTTATCTTAAATAGTAGGTGTCTAATATAGTACACACACGCCTTAAAAAACGCGTCATCGTTAAGGATGTCTTGCTCAGCGTCTTTGGCGTGTAATTGGTCAGCATAGATCTTAATGAAGTTCTTACATCCTAAGCACCTGCATTGATTACAATTTCTGGTCTATGGAAATGTCTTTATAGACTCCATGTTTTATTTATTGACACCATCATTTTATAATACGCCATGTTCTATTTTATTAAAAAAATTTAAAATTAAGTTCTTAAAATATTATTCCATCTGAAATGGATCAAAATGATCTTTTGTTATTGGCGGTGCTGGCGTGCTGTTGTTTTTTGTATTTAGCGGTTCAGATTTTTTTGATTGCTTTTGTTTCTGTTGCCATTGTGTATATATTTTATAACCGTAATAACCGCCCCCCACAGCAGCAAGGACGCCAAAAATGGCAACAGTTTTAAGTTCAATATACCATGAAGACTTTGGTGCTGTAGGCCTTGAATCACATGGAGTTTTTTATAGCTGGCATTGAATCAACTTGTTCTGGCGTTGGCGGTGTTATGTTTTCATTATGAGTTATATTCTGTAACATTAATTTTTTTTGTCTGTTCCACTCTGCTAATTTTCTTCCTGCTTTAACACGCCCAGGATGAGGATGCTTTTCACTGGTCTCCACTAGATTCAGTGTTTTCTGCTGATTTTCTAGCTTGGTTACTTTCTCCACCTGATTCAGTGTTTTCTGATTCTGCTGATTTTCTGGCTCGGTCATTTTGAAGGGAAATAAAATCTATATGATTAAAAGTTATTAATCCCATGATTAATGGCGATAACAATGTTCCAAATCTATAGTATAAATCACATCCTAGAGACTCTAATGACTTTGTTAAAACTGGATCTTGCGTTAAATCATACGTAAGATCTTGTTCAGAATCAATGGGAGGCAAATCTACTGACTAGTTTAGTGTACAAACTAAGAACCGTTTGCCCCACACTTTTCACCATTCTAGACCCAGCTGCGCTTCATACCTGTTATGATACTTTAAAATGTCTTGCGGCGACATCTGTTGAATCTGTTCTATGCTGAATTCAGTTCCGAGGAACTGTTTTGTTTTTCCACATGCTGCCAAAGAATACAAGCCTCTCCTTTTTGGGCATAATAGCTTGGTCATCAACTTGGTCATTCATAAGTTCAGGAAGGTTTAGGCTGCCTTGTAGCTGTAGTAGATCATCACTGTTCATGTTTTTTATTAATTATAATTATTTTATTTTCTAAAAATGAGCACCGAAAAAACTGTTGCTAACCTTGTATACCATTCTGCTGTTATTGGAGGTCTAAGTGTAGGATACTCAATGCTTGGTAAAAGCTTGTTAAGAATTAAACCGGCAGATCTTGGCAAACTAGACTTTGAGGATTCAGCAAAGCTGATTGCTATTATTGCAGCTTCGTTTGCCACAAAAGATTTTCTAGTCAAGCAAGGAATAATTCCAGACAGTATAAATATGTAAATAAAAAATACATTTATAAAAAATGGCTTCACTCGTAATGATGATAGGCGGCGCTGTGGTTAATGCGCTCGCTTTTAGTGGAAGTAATTACGCATTTAGTAAACTGCGAGATGAAGGCGAGAGAAAAAGACATAACAAAGCTGTGGAGCAACTAGCCGCAGCACAAGATCGCTATGAAAAGCAGAGAATTGAGCAGTTAGATTTTATTAATAACACACTGAAAAAACAGGGGCATGCAGCTTACACATTTAAAGATGTTGATCAAGCAATAAAACAATATTATCTTGTAACAGGCAAACCAATCGAGACATTGCCCCACCAAAATTCAGTGACTTTTATCATCCATCAGAAAAACAAAAGATGCAAGAAATCGCGTTTATTGCCGTTGGTATGACCGTTGTGTATTTTGTTGCGCATAATATTGGCTGAATAAAAAATGAACAAAATCTATTATTCGCCAAAAGGATATTGGAAGGGAATAACAGCAATTAAAAAGCTAAGCCAAGCAGCTGGAGTTAGTGAACAAACAGCAAAAGAATGGTTATCTAAACAAGCGATTTGGCAAATTTATTTACCAGCGCCTAGACGAATACAGAGACCACACTTTGTCAATACAACTCCAAACGACACCATCAAATGGATCTAATATTTACCCTCTGATACGATTAGACGAAAAAGATTTAAGTACGCACTCACAGTCATTGACGTAGCTTCAAGATACAAAGATGCGGAACCATTAACACAAAAGAGTGCTTCTGCTGTTGCTGTTGCCATACAACTGATATATCAACGAGGCCCTTTAACTTATCCTCGCATGATTCAAGTCGATGATGGAAAAGAATTTAAAGGGCAAGTGAATCAATTATTGTTGAAACATAGAGTTACCATTAAAAGAGGCATTCAGGAGTTCACAGATCACAGGCTTTAGTTGAAAACTTTAACAAACAGTTAGCCGAAAGACTTTTCTCCTACCAGTATCACAGAGAGCTGATTGACAATTCTCGCAACACAGAATGGGTTAGAAGATTGCCCTCAGTTTTGCGCGCAATGAATAATGAAGAATTTAAAGGGTTAAAACCCAGTACAAGCATCAAAAACAAACAATAGATGTTGCTGAAGACTCCAGTACACCCAGCAAACTATTACCGTTTGTTTAAAAGTAAGGTACCTTTATTTACCGGGAGAAGCAGAAGGGGACACTCGCATCAGGGCAACCGATCCAGTTTGGAGTGTTGATCCATATGAAATAAAAAGAATTGTAAAAATGAATCCGCCCGTGTATTATTTACGAGAAACTGACACAACAAAACAACCAGCTCCTCAAAGATCTTTTGTGAAGGAAGAACTGCAGATAATTCCGCCAGACACAGTTCCGCTTTAATTAATTTACGTAAACATATTTTGGTTTAAAATGGAAGGCCAGAAGGAAGCGCAGAACGAAACAAGAATGGTAAAGGAAGAGACCTTGAAAATGATACGGGAATCATTTCATGCGTGTAATGCTATTAAGGAAACATTTTCGGGGATTAATCAATGCATGCTAAATCATCCAGATCACCTACAACTCAAACCCCCAAATTGGGAAAAAGAATATCTTGAAATAATAAAAATAAATTCGAACGCATCAAGCAAACATGAGAAAAGAATTAAATGAATTGGATGAAGCTATGATTGATCTTATAACAAAAGTTGATGAAAAATATAAACCCCCCTGTTTATGCGGTCCTCCAGTGCCCGATTGCATATGAAAACTCCGGATTAACAAACACACGTTATGTGTTTGTTCTATCTAACGACTTCTTTGTTACAACTGTTGTGTTGATCTCATGTAGATTAGATCGCAGTTTTACGTTGTCATGATGAAAAGTCTTATTGCCAACAATGCTTCTTTGTAGTTGTCATGTGATATGTTTGACTGCACAACGCTGCGAGATATTCCCTTTGCTTTCTTAATGATTTTCTCCTGGCTCGAATACTGTACATTTTTGACCTTAAACCAACAAACTCCTTGATCACCTTTCCAGATAATTCATCCTTCATCTTTCCTAAAACCTTCTTATTAGTAATTGAATGCAAAGGCGAATCTTTAGGATAATCGGACGTGTCATACCATCCTGCATGCCCTTTAGCTACTTCGGTTTCCATGTCTTTATAGATGTCTTCAGTAGGGATATCTATAACAAAACTGTCTGTATCTGTGTAAAGTACTCTGGACTCAGGATACGAGGGCTTAAAGTAGTCATAAAGAAACTCTAACATCAAAAGCTTTGATAATTCTAAAACAGTAAACCCAATAAATACAGGTTTGTCTAATTTGACTTTCTTTTTTTTCATCATTATACCAAAAAGCTGATCATGAAATCTTCTGAAGTCCTGATAATTAGGTTTAGAAGTCAGCTTAATTGCTTCGTTCTCTCTGGTGACCAATCTGACATCTTTGCGCTTGTGGGGATTCTCCATAGTCTTTCCGAAACAGCTGTTGTTCATCAGCTTGAAAAAGTCTTTTCTGAAGCATCTGTGGATTTAGTTCTAAGATCAGTGTTCTTCATGATGTATGGTTTCATGAACTGTTCTTGATCAAAAGCAATTATGCGATGAACTGCTGTCAACTTCAAACCATGTCTTAAATAAAATTGTAGAAGTCTGTAATGACAGACATAATTTTTTTTTGCCGCGAAGATTAGGCACAAGTTTAGGTGGTTCTCTTGGATCCATCTTTAGACTTTCTGCTGCTAATGGATAGTCATTATGCAGGTCATGGAGTTCCTGAGGATATTCTAAGTCAACTTCTAGAATGAAACCACGCTGTTGATCAGGCGTTAAACTGCCCAACCACTTTAATGCCTTTTGAATATTATTCGGATCGCCGCCTGTGTACATTTTAAAGTTACGTAATGGAAGTGATTGCGCCATTGCCCAACCATACAGATTGTTTGCATCTAAATACATAAGATAGTTAGACCTTTTACACGGATCATAGTCGTCCAAGTATTTTGTTGTTTGCTTTACAGTAATGGTGCGACGCCATACTAATTCCTCCACGCAATCCGTTTTCAATCATTTGAATCATTGGTAGGTCAGACAATAAATCAATCTGTACTCCAGTAAACTTTAAGAAAGCATCCCAACTCATCCCGGGCGCAGAAATGTAATGCGCGGGATCCAGGCTATAATGTTTCATGCAGGTCTTTCTGTAATTTTCAAAGACGTCCGCCAACAAACATACGTCTGCCATCAAGTATGAATCATGATAGTCTCCATTGTTTTACACTCTAACTTCTGCCACGCATTTTGACATGCTGGTAATCAGAATCACTGATGTCCTTTCCTCTAAGACTAGAAAGAACGCGCCTTTAGGAGGAAGTGTGTCTTCGCAAACTTTCCCAACTGTTTCATGTACTCAAAAGGGGTAAACGCCTTTCTAACGAGTGTTGGGTCAAAAATTTTTCCCGTTATTGGACAGACTTTAAGGACATAGCCAGTGACTAATTGAACCCATCATGTGTTGCATAGAGTCATAAAAAGACATGTTTTTAGATTAAAGCACATGTATTTTTTCTGATGACTTTTGCAATGCATGACACCCTGAAGGCACCCGTCCACTGCTTTCATTATAAGAAGAGTCGTAACCTCGCAAGTTATGAAAGAAATGGGCACTTCCATGCTATAGACATAGATGAGCACTTATAGTCGATCCTCCAGTTTTAACATAGGTAACAGCATTAAAGGCAGCAGAATACCTTCTTTTGGTTTTGCTGTATTTGAAAGGTCTTGCTCTATTACTTGCTGCTTTGCGTAATGTTTGTTATCTAAAGGTTTTTATGTTAGGGGTTTCTACTATCTCTTCTTTGGCGGCGCTGTAGGCACATTTTGGATAACCTGAACAGACATGCTTTTTATAAAATAAAATAATTTAGTATTGTATATTTTTTAAAACTGTTATCTTCAATATTCAGCTGCGCATCATATATTAAAAACAAATGTGCATTAAGCGGTTTTTATCGGCTCTTCTTCTTTATCAATTGAATGTTTATTACGTCTCTCACAGTTCTCCCGCTTCCATGCAACTGATTATCTCTGTTGACCTTAGGTCAATCCATAAACCGAAATTCGTTGTTAAATAATCACCAAGCCTAACATTGTGAAGATGTAAATCTTTAGACACAAGGTCTACTGTTGGACTTCTACACCTCCCACCCCCAAACAGTTTTCTTATTTCATCAAAATGCTGATAAGGTTTAAGCCCGCTAGCGTAGATTTGGTTAGGACTACCCTCAATCGAACATTGTACTTTCGTTATTTTAGGATTAATAAACTTTTCACTTCCTCTTTCAAATGGTTCTTCATTTTCCCACACAGCAATAAAATACCTTTAAAACGATCTTGCTGAGACGCTAAAACTAAAATTCCATATAGCGTCGGCCTTGCTTCTAGGATATGTTGTATGATGAATCACTCTTTCGTAATATATTGCAAAATTTTGACTGATATTTTTTGCTAAAACCCAGCCTTGCTAAATTAGGGTTGCTAACAAGGGTCAAACTCTAACGAGATGTCAGAAATGCTGTACTTTGCTTCGGTGTCTGTTGATCTAATAACGCGTTTGTATTCATTAAAAGTTAGTTCATATGACAATCTGTCTTTTAATGCTCCTTGAAAGTATGGCGCATGCGCTTTTAACAACTCAAAATCTAAGGGAATGGAAAGCGATTACCATACGCAAAATTTACAGCCACATACTTTTTGCCGGCTTATTAGCATCTGCGGCCCCTATTCTATGTTTTAGTGCTTCTTCATTATCTATTCCTTGAAACCAAGATCAGCCCTTTCATTCTCGGTTAGCCATAGATAGAATAGGTTAAAAATATGTCTGCATTGTGTAAAGAAAATATTTCTTGCCCCTCAAGTTTTTATAGAAATTTTCTTAACGATTGCCCGCCCAGATTCTGGACAATGTCCTGTTTGGGTCTGTTGTTGAAGCGAGTACTATTTTGAAAGTAAGACGCGCAGAGCCTGGCACAATCACTTCATCCGCTCCTAGGTCTGGAAATTTAACAGAAAGGGAATTTGATCTGCATCAATAGTAGATGGTTTATTTGGAACAGTAATATTCCGTTTATTTCCCCTTCACGCCAAAAGGGTTCTTTCAGTCTTCTATGCGGGTAAAGAATCGAGCCATATGCTTGTGACATTTTTTTTTTAAAACAAAATAAAAAAGTTAATTATTAAAGAAACATGGCAGGCATTGAAGATGAAGATTATGATGTTTTTGATCCTGGAGACGACATGAGTGAAAGACTCCTTTTGGGACAACATCGCTCGGGGCTCTCTTTTCGGCGTGAATTAACAAAGTAAGGGCAGATCATTATACCAAAGTTAGGCCCAAAAACCTCCCGAATTTTTAGACCCTAAGATTTTGAAGTAAAGATGACCATTTGTTTGTGAGGACGACCAAGGACAACTTGTTCAGCTTACATCTAAACCAACTCATCAAAGTTTTTAAAAAAGAGTACAATTAGACAAAGGCTCAGTGTGAGCGTCAAAATCGCCTTGGCATTACAAACCAACTTAGATAAGGATGCAGTTGCTAAACTTCAAAACACACTGCAGGAACTCCCAACAGATAACCAAATGCAAAAACATGGAACTTAAAAAATTAAATCAAACGGCAGACGAATTAAAAAATGCAATAGAGGCAGAAACCATTTTTCAGAAGAAACAGCATTAAAGACTATACACGACTCACCGCTACCCATGCGAGAAATAGCAGCCCCTTTATCATGCTTTAAGAACCTTAGAGGCGAATATAAAAAAACATTTAGCAAAACTGGGTGAAATAGATGAGCATATAAAAAAGAAAAAGAAAAAAATCGTTGGGCTGATGACGCCAACTTAGGGTCTGATATTAAAGAAAGAATAAACCCAAAGACTAAAAGATCTTGAACAAGAAAGATCAGCAAGACTAGAAGCATTGTCTGCTAACCAAGAACAATTACGAACTCAAGTGAGCAGAATAAGAGAAAACTATCCAAAAAATTTTATATGAAGACACAACGCTAGCAGAAAGAATAAGAACACTGTTTAGAGAGCAGGAGTCACATTAGCAAGCGTTATAACGGCCTTAGGATTTGCAATAATACACGGTGTTGGCTATTACAGGCGGCGGTGGTCAAAGTCCAGTGCCTCCACCACCATCGCCCCATCACCCCCCGATAAATCATGGGTAAAAAAAACAACTTGACCATCTTGCGGGTTTATTAAAAAAATTAGCCGGTAAAGCATAGACGCTTTACAGGGATATTAGGAGGTATTGTTAGCTGGCTTTTGTCTACTGCGAGCAAAATAGTTGGCTTTATGACCGAGCACTTATGGACATTAGTTCTCTTAATAGTTGGGTTAATTTTTAGTAAGATAAAGACCAAGTAATCCTAGGCCAGTTAATCCAAGAACAAGCGCTGTCTTTTCATATTCATGGTCATCGCGAACAAGTCCGCGAGCTTTGCTGAGTCTTCAAAGGTCTTTGGGCTTTGGACCACGGGGATTGGATGACTTATTCTTGGGGGTCATCTTGTTTTTTACTGCTTGCAATATTACTGGCTCAGAATTTATGTCGTTTTGTCCAACCTTCTGTTCATTTTCCTGCAACAAGAATTTCATTTTTGTAGTTCATTATTGTTCCTACCTGGAGTCTGAGGTCAGAAGGTAGCATGTATAAAACCCGTGCCAACAGCAAAGTCTACTTTTGATCTTGCATATTGTAAAAATCTTGGTACCTTTTTATACTTGAAGGTAAATCAACTGTAGAATTAATGGCGTCCTCTAAATTTGCTAAGTATTGTTTTTGTGCAACAAAGCCAGTAGATGGATCGTTATGCTCGATCTTGCCTGTGCTTGCGAACCTAGAAAAAACCAAACGTAAGTACGAATAGAGTCATTTATTCGTTCTATTCCCGCTTTAGTTAGGCCCTTAGAAGTGTCTAAATAAATGTTGTCCATGCTGTTTTATGCTCTTGCTCTATGGACCAAGGTGAAAGCCTGTGCCTGAAGAGAAAGATGTGTAAGGAGGATTCCAGTCATAGTTTTTACTTTTTGTGCGGGGCCCCAATAATATGGGGCCCAAGCCATGATTAAGATCCGACTTTTGTCTAAAGTCTGTCTTGATGTTAATATTGGGAAATTTGTTACAGATCTTTCAAAAGCCTTCATGTCTATTCGGGTTTCTGAATGGATTAAACGGTTGTCATTTGGGAATGGCGCTTGCAGTTCAGTCAAAATCGGTCTAAAGGTGTAATAGAATGAAATCTATACACTGACCTAACCAAAGGATTAGGATGAAATTTTAAGTGATCAGCATACGACACTCCACACCCAGTTGTTGCACAAAACCAGCAAAGTTTAAACTGGTTTTGATAAAACTGCATCGGATAAACTAAACCACACTTTTGCGATGTAGTCTTTTTTAATAGGGGGGTTAAGTATCTGCTTAATGGGGGTATAACCTTTGCTTGAAAGGTGTCAGTTGGGTCACAGAAATGACAAGGGGTCAGTTGTTATATTTTTAAGATTTAGTGCGGCCCACAGAATATTTTGCATCTTTAGTATATTTGAACGCGCTCTTTTTTATTTCGTTCAAAAAATGTTTGTAACAATAAAACTCAAGCCCGTCCTTCGTTTTTAAAACATGCTATTAATAATGAATGCGGAACAGAACGGTCGCGCTCCATGAAATATTCTACAAGTGTATGGTTTAATATAAGCAAACCCAAGGAGAATAATTTAAGGTTCTAAATTTGACAAAACAGGGGCCAAAGTTAGCCAGTTAACAATACCTGATGGTTATTACGGGTTTTGCTGCTAAAGAAGCAATGAGTAACTTCGACTTTTACTCTCAAACTTAACAATGCAAACTAAAAAACAATGTTAACATTCAAGTCTGAAGAAAAAGGGGGGTTACTTTTTTGATAAAGAGCTAGCTAAAATGTTAGGCTTTGCAGCTGAAATTATAGATTTAGAGTTACCCCAAACAAAACTACTTATGAGGGAGAAAATCCGCTCGATCTTGCATTCATTCATTACTCTATGTTCATTTGGTGAGCTAAGCACTGATGAAAACTTATATGATGAGGCCCTCAACTGTTTTAAGAGCTCTTCCGCGGGGGAAAGCTGCATATTGCGATTATGAAATTATACAATTCCTAATTTACAGTTTAAAAGATTAGTTTGTGGGAGGGTCGGATCATTTAATATAAAAATAAAAGACAAAGCAGGGAAAGTTGTGAAATGTGATAACCTGCAATTGTTTTGGGAAATAAAAATAATACGTTACTAAAAATAATGTCGCGTGGACCAGAAGAACCGGGAGTTACATTAGCGCTGTAAGGTGTAACCTTAGAATTAAAAGACCTTGCAGACGTTGCGGACTTTGAACAGAACGGTGAGATAGGCACTTTGTATGGGTTTGAGTACCTAAAGATGGTGATTATAAACGCAAAGAGGTTTTGGGGGACAGCAAAAAGTTTCTAAACTAGAAAAAACTGCGCAATCTAGAGGCAAATAATGTTTGGACAGTATGAATATAAAATAGTTCGAAAATGAACCCCAAATGGCACTTGGAACCATATTTTGAATGGGACATAAAATTTGAATTCATAAGCCCATTTACATATTTTAGCCCCCAAAAAAGTTCAGAAAAGCATTCAACTCTGGCCCTTTACATGTAAGTCTTATGCCGGACGACAATAGTCGGAAAGAAATTGAAATAAAAGCCGTATGGGAAAAAACAGTACCCTCCACAGAAAAGAAACAGTTGTAAAAAAGCTTCTACAAAATTACAGTTCTTCCCAGCGAAAATTAGGAGACACGTTCACAATGAAAATTTGAAATTTCTGTCTTTAAAGATGTGGAGAGGGGTTGGGGGTTTTGGGCGTTAGTGATGACTTATAAAAGGAATTAATATTAGCTGGCAAAACTTAGACGTTAACGCCTTAAGTTACCATCGTCGTTCTTCCAATGGTGAGGATATTAAGATCATAACAACAAGCAACAAAATCAATGTTTTACTTAAATGAACAATCTTACAGAAATGAATTGGATTAATCTTACACATTTAGGCCTCTAGGGTTTTATTATACTGAACAAGTTTTGAGGAGAGTATGATAAAAATAATAACTGGGTTAGATTAAATTTGTTATAAAACTATGGAGCAATTAAACTTTATGATAAAATCCTCATTGTTCAATGATTTGTGGGGAGAAATGGTTGTGGAAAAACAATATTTGTTTCCCAGACTTTTTACAAAAAGTTTATCGCTATAATTTTGATCATATTGTGTTTTCTGTCCAACATTAAAAGGAACAAAGCATATCATGAAAGAAGGTTTATATGGGGGAGACAATGACGTATATTTAGTTAATCCTAGCACTAAACTGAGTGAGTGTTTAGAATACTTTTATAAAGTGTTTGAAGGAACGCAGACACTCTTTATTATAGATGACTGTTCGGCAGAAAAAGATATAGTTAAAAAGAGAAACACTTTGTCAAAGCTGGCTTTCAGCGGAAGACATGATGGGATAAGTGTGTGGATTTTATGCCAGAATATAACTCGGTTTTAAAAGACTTTAGAGAACAGTTAAAGACTGTAGTGTTATTTCACATGAAAGACAGAGACTCATTTGAAGAATGTTTGCGCGAAAATGATGTTATTGAAAATGACCAGGAAAAACATAGGATAAACAAAAATTAAAATCTGAAAAGTTTAGTAAATTAGTATTAAAAACGGATAACCCTACACAGTATGTTTGTTGTTAGATAATCGTTATTTTTTTGGTTATTGAAGTCTTACTTGTCAGAGAACTATAAAACCTTAATTCTGGGTCACCTTTCGCCCGAAAACTGGTTGAGGGCGGGAAAATGGCCCAGAATGAAGGTTTTATAGTTCTCTTCCTTGCATCTTCAGTTTCTGTTGTTGAGAGTTTTGGTGCATTAGATTTTTCAGTGAAAATGAGCATAAATTACCGCAAAAATGGCAAGTTATGATTCTATGAGTATTCTCATAAATTATTTGTTTAAATTCATTCACTCAGTATTTGACACATCATGTATCATGATAAACTGCAGACACCCGAAGTCATAATTTCCTTTGCACTGATTAATCATGTAATATCAATAAATTAGGAATAAGAATAAATAAAAGAAGAAATAACATTGTTTATAAGATACACATTTTAAAGCCTTGATGATTATGTTTATTTTTCAATTATTGAAAACAAAATAATTTGGAGGGACTGAAGCAATGAATAGTTGGTAAAGTAAACAATTTTTCCCCGTTTCATTTTCACAGTCTATCTGACTATGTATCCATCCCAAATTTTTGGCTTTCAGTTCTTACAAATTTGACATGCCATGAAGAGCTAAAGAAGATTGTCTAGGAAAAACAACTCTTGTGGTACAAGGGGAAAACATTGTCTGGGACAATTTAAACTCTTGGGAGGGACAAGGGGGAACATTGTCTGGGGCAAATAACTTTTGTGGGTGACTAGTGGAACTTGCTAGGAAAAAAAATTTTGGGTGGATGCAAGGGGAAAACCACTGTTTTGGGACAAAAATCTTGTGGTTTGACTGTGGAACTTTGTTAGGACAAACAACTTTGGGATGACAAGTGGAATTTGGGTCTGGGGACAAATAACTCTTGTGGTTTGAAAAGTGGAACATTGCTAGGACAAAAAATCTTGGGGGATGACAAGGGGAAAACATGTCTGGGGACAAAAAAACCTTGTGGAGGGACAAGTGGAACATTGTCTAGGACAAAAAAACTCTGTGGGGGGGAAAAGTGGAACTTTTTTCTGGAGAAAAAAACTCTTTTTGGATGAAAAGGGGAACTTGTCTGGGAATAAAAAAACTCTCATGGATGTCAAGGGGAAAACACTGTTGGGAAACAAAAAAACTCTCGTGGATGACAAGGGAACTTTTGTTGGAAAAATAATCTTGTGGATGCCCAAGGGGAAACACTGTCTGGGACAAAACCTTTTTGGGGATGTCAAGGTGGAACTTGTCGGGACAAATAACTCTTTGGAGCCAAGTGGAACATTGTTAGGTAAACAAACTCTTGTGGATGACAAGTGGAACATTGTCTAGGAAAAAAAAACTTTTTGTGGTTTAAAAGGGTGGGACATTGTCTGGGAACAAATAACTTGTGGATGACAAGTGGAACATTGTCTAGGACAAACAACTCTTGTGCTGACAAGTGGAACATTGTCTAGGACAAACAACTCTTGTGGATGACAAGTGGAATATTGTCTAGGACAAATAACTCTTGTGGATGACAAGAGGAACATTGTCTAGGACAAATAACTCTTGTGGATGACAAGTGGAACATTGTCTAGGACAAATAAACTCCTGTGGATTGACAAGTGGAACATTGTCTAGGACAAATAACTCTTGTGATGACAAGTGGAAATGTTCTCTCCCTTGTCTGCAGGCAATAAGTCTCTGACATTGTCATGAGAGGATGAACCAGTCAGCTTTAGTGACTGAATTTCCCTCCTTTTCATTTTCACAGCTCCACCTCATCTCTACTCACCCCCTTTCCCTTGAATCCCTCCCTCTTCTCCCCCTCCCCCCCTTTACCCCCCCCCCCCCCCCCCCCCCCCCCCCTCCTCCTCATTTCCTACATGTCACCATTTTCAGAATGGAAAGCAGGTAGAGTGCTGTCTTGTTGACAAAGCATGCACGCATCAATTGGCTAGTGTGGAATTGACAGACCTATCCGCTGTATTTCTCCCTTTCAAGCAAACGTCACATGTCTGCAGGGCACACTATCACTGGGTTTTGACATAATGTAGTATTCCTATCACTTGAGCTTTGTTCTGTCCTCTTCTTGAGGATAGAAATTTTAATATGGCCCAAACTGACAAATGTGGGTGTACAGATCTTTAAATGGGTGCTTTCTAAATGGGTGCCATAATACTGCTAATTTCTACCCTAGTGTTAAGACTTTGAATAAAACTTAAAAGGTTATTGAGAGTACTGAACTTTAACCATTAATTAATGACAAAATTAAAGTCGAACCTTCAACAATTCTAATGTGAAACTGAAAAAAATCCTTGCACCTGACACGATGAGAGGCACACAGAACTTAAGCCATTCATCAATGAGTTTTGTTTTAAGTAAGAGGTAAGTATGTGGGCGTGGCCGTTACTACTCGACATTATCAGTACTAATGGAAGAACGTCAGCAGCATTTTTTTTTTCTTCATTCATTCATATTTCAACTCTTTTACGTAAGTGGTACATCCATCTGTACAATGTTGACCCTATCACTTTCAGTAAACATTTCATCTAGCGAACTATTTTTGTCCAAACATGTTTTCCCAAATTAGCTAGAGGTTTTTCGGGTTTTCACTGTCAGAATCGGTACGTCGCGAGACAAAAAAGCAACCCCAATGCACGGAGTTTAAAGATAACAATACAGGACATGACTATCAGGCAATGAAGCAATTAAAACGGGGAAAAAGGGCGTCCCGTGTTGTTGGGCTATGAAAAAACCCGTGGATATTTTTAAAAAGTATGTATAAAAAGTGGGCCCGAAAATTATCAGACATTTACCGGGAAACGTAAACGAAGGGAATGGGGGGGCCCGTGTAACCCCAAAGGGAAACCCAAAAGGGAAAAGAAACAGTTTAAAACCCCTTTTCAAGGGGCGAATTTAAACACACAACACACCTACAACATTTCACACGCGCGCGCGCGCGGGGCGCGCGAGCGCGCAACCACGACGCACGCCGCGGGTGTTTTGGTGTGTGTGTGGTGTGTTGGAGAGAGGGGAAAAAGAGAGAGTGGGGGCGTAAAAGTGGGGTGTGTGTTGTTTTGTGTTTTGGTCGCCGGGGGTGTTCTCGGCGCACCCCACGTGCAAAATTTGCATCAATTTGGGTTTTTTTGCATTGTTTTGGGACCCTACCCTTTTTTCTCCCCTTTTTCTTCTCTCTCTCTCCCGTCCTCTCTCTCCATCACTGTTTTTCCCTAGTTCTTTTACAGGGAAATGTGGCCCAAAAAATGGCCCCCCGGTGTAGTTTGAAACCCCTAATCCCGGGGATTTTGAACAAAATTTTCATTGACCCGCCCCCAAAATTCCCTTCCCAACCCCAACAAGGGTGAATTTCGGGCAACCTGTCTGACCTTCCCCTTTCCCCCCCTGAAGACGCCCCCTTTTGGTGCCCCCTTGCAAAAGGAGCCTCCCCCCCCATGGAAACCCTCATCTCCCCCGATTGCCTTTTTTGGGCCAGCCCAAAACCCCCACCCCCCACCCCTTGAAAGTACCAATCCGTCCCAAACCCCATCCTCCCATGACAAAGGCCCCTACGGGCCCGCCAAAGTCGCCCAGGGAAAATGCCCCCAGTTCCCCCCCCAGCATCACCACAAAAACACCACATATTTCAAAAAAAGCAGAAACGAAAACATCTTCTCAGGGCAAAAAAATGACAAACAAAACACCCAAAAGAAAATGTCCACTGTAATTTTGCACAAAATGCTTTATGACAGATTTTTTTTTTCCAACGCACAAAGCCAAACTTTCCCAACAAACCAAAAAGGTTTCAATACCGAATGTTTTTTTTTTCCCCCCTTCCCTTTAGGGGGAAAAACAATTTACCCCAATCACATCAAACAAAAAATAAAAGATTTTATATATGTATCTCTCCTTTTCAAGAGAGATAAACTCAGTGATCCCAAATTTCTTTTTAAAGCTGGCCCTTAAAACAAATTGGGCCAAAAATTTCCCGACCCGGAGAATAAATTAAAAACTTTTTACTCCTTGAAGCTATACCCGCATAGAATTTTTGGGCTCGTCCTTTCCATCATGATTCTCTTTTCTCTCTGAGAAAAGGGGGAAACGCCCCCCCTTTAATTCTCCCCCTCCTGGAGATAAAGAGGGGCTTCTTTCCCCCGCTTTTTCCTTTTTCTGGAGTGATATTCCCCCCCCTCCCCTCCCTCGTCTTCCCCCCTGTCCAAAAGAGATGAAAGGGTTTCCAATCCTCTCCCCCGGAGTCGTTAAATACCGGTGTTTCCCCCCCACCATGGCCCTCCCTTTCCCCCCACGGGGTTTTAAAGGGGAAAGGTGGGGCGAAGGGTTTAAGGGGGTAAAGACTGGTCAGCCCGTGAGGACCCGGGGTTTGACAGGTTTGGGGTCTCTAGGCCCTTTGGGCTTAAAAAATGGTTTTTTCCTCCCCCCCCCTAGTGGTGCAAACTCATGTTCAAAAAACAAAAGACCCGCACCTTTTCCACCTTGTTAAACTATCTCTCGTGGTCACTTTCCCCCCAAAGACCACCCCTTTTTTCTTGGGAAAGAGTCTTCCAACCCTTATTTGGGGACGCCCCCCAACAAAACAAGCCCCTTTAAAAAAATTTTTCCTTTTTTTTTAGTGGGAAGGGGAAAAGACTTTTCACTAAAATACATGTGATGGAGCGTTTACATGCCTTGGTGGGTACGTCGCATGACAGAAACAAAAACCCCCACC
Organism: Conus ventricosus; assembly: GCA_018398815.1. Lineage (NCBI taxonomy): Eukaryota > Metazoa > Mollusca > Gastropoda > Neogastropoda > Conidae > Conus > Conus ventricosus. The sequence continues at coordinate 35,419 of JAFLJL010012375.1, forward strand.
TGGGCCCCCTCCCTTGGGAAAAACCACCCCACCCCTCATACAAGCCCCAAAAAAAGCGGCACCAAACTTTCGTCCCCAAAAAACAAGCAAACCCCCCACGCCCTTCCTTCCCCCCTAACCCAATTTTAAAAAACGTACACAACCCCAAACAAAAGGGCCCATCTGGCAAAAAATTTTGTCAAAGGTTCAAAACTCTTGGGACCCCCACACCACATTATTTGCGATTAGAAGAGAAAAAAAACCCCTGAAAGAGCCCCAAACACCTCAAACAAAATCGTTTATACCTCACCCAAACCAAAAAAAAACCCCCAAAACCCTTGGCAAACCATACTGATTCCGCCTGTCCCCCTTCCCCCCCTCCAAAAAGTTCTCCCCCGCTGCTCCCCGTTAAAAGAAAAAGGGGAGCATGAGGTTCAGAACGAAATCAGAAAAAGACCACAATTGATCAAGGCCCCAAATGAGACACAGTCTTCCCCTTAAAAAAAAAATATCCCCCCCAGTCCAAAAAAAACCCCGCAATATCATCTCAATAAAGACAAAAGTCAGACCATGAAAACCGGGGTGGGAAAAAAGTCCACCAAAAAGAAACCCCCACCCCGGAACAAAAAAAAAACCCAGTCAAAGACAGTGGTTAATTGGGTGGAAAACTCAAAACATTATTGGGCAGATAGCACAAAAACCCATTATCACCCGTCAGCTTCTTTCCAAAATGGGTTTTTACATGATAAAATTTTAAAAGTAATTTTAAAAGGGACTCAGGGCCCTACGTAAAATTACCCCGCCCCTTTTTTTAACAAAAAGGGAAAAGCCAAATCATCGTGGGTTTCCCGGGCTCACTTCCCATTTATCTTTTTCATTGGCTTAAACAATTCCACGCAACCCAAAAACCCCAAGGAAATTTATGTACCATTGGACAAAAACGTCCCAAAAATAATCAATACGGGAAAAAAACAGGCCCCAGTGATCAAAAACAAACAAAAAATGTTTTCCCCCAGGGGAGACTATTGGGGGCCTCCATCCAACCCCCCAATGGGACAGCCCCCCTCAAAAAGGGGTCCCCCTCCCAAATTTTTCCCCCACAAAAGTGTGTGCCAGAGAAAAATTTTATCTGCCGGGCCCCACCCCAATTTTTTAAAACCCAAAAGGGGGGCTCCACGCAAGGGGCATTTCACTGTCCCCCCCCACCCAGCCCCAAAAGGGACAGAAAGGTTGGCGTTAAAACCTCAAAAAACGCCCCAAACCCCAAAAAGCAGACAACCTTTTGTGGGACCCCCATTAGAAAACCAAGTGGCGAGAGCTGGATTCAGTCCTCGACCCCCCCGGCCCCCCGCTACGATATGAACACCAAAGAGACACTGGTTTTTCACTTGGTGTTCATTACCACAGCAGCCCCCAGACCCCCATCCGCCAAGTTTTGCGCCACCTACAATGCCCGGAAAAAAAAAGGTGGGGCAGTTCCCCTCCCCCACCCCGGGGACCCGACATCCATAACCCCTCTCATTCCCTTTACAACCCGGGGTCCCGGTACCCATCCGCATCCCGGGGGACCCGAATCCACCCTTTTCTTCACCTCTGGGCCGACCCCACTTTCAACTTCCCCTATTCTGCCTCCCCCCATACAATGTGTGTGTTCAAAAGACTAAGTGTGAGACATAACCCCGGGGTGTTTGTGTGTGTGTGTGTGGGGTGTTTTGTGTGTGTGGTGTGTGTGTTTTGTGGGGTTGTGTGTGTGTGTGATGGTTTTGGTGGGGTGTGTGCGTGCGTGCGGGGTGTGTGTGGTCTGTGTTTTTGGGAAAAAGAGAGGGGCTGCGCGGTTTCGTGTGTGTGTGGGGTTGTGTGTGTGGGGTGTGTATGTGTGGGTGTGTGGGTTTTGTGTGTGTGTTGGTTTAATGCGAGCGTGGTGTGTGCGGGGGGTGTGGGGTGTGCCGGGTTTTGTGTTTTGTGTTTTGTGTGTGTGTGTGTGGTGTGGTGTGTGTGTTGTGTGTGTGTTTTTTTTGGGGCGTGTTTTATAATGGTGTGGGGCGTAGTTGTGTGGGGGTGCGCACGGGGGCGCCCTAAAACAAGCCGCGTACGCGCCCTTCGTGAGAGCTCAAATTTATATTTCAACCCCCCAAATTTTAATACAAAATTTTACAAGTTTAAAAACCCTTAACCCCACCCCCAAATCCCCCCCCCCCCCCCCCCCCCCCCCCCCCCCCCCCCCCCCATCCCTTCACCCTTTTTCCCTTTTTGGTTTTGTTTGTTGTTTGTTTTTTGGGTTTTTTTTTTTTTCCAGAACAATATATCTTTAAAGGTTATCCCTGGACACTAAGGAAAGTTGAAAACACCCCTTTTTTTCGGGTTTTTTTTTGTGCCAGGGAAAATCGATTGTGTTTATTGGTTTCCCATCTTTCCAGCTTGTGAAATGAAGTTTTTTAGGGGTGACATTACAAACTTTGAAGTGGGGGTAGGGGCTCGTGCAGGTGCTCTCGTTTTTTGGGGGTGAGAAGAAACTTTTTGGGGCCCCCCTGACTTTTGGGCCGGGCTTCTTTCTCCCCGCCAAAAAATGTTCGTGAATTTACGAATAAAAAAAACAAAAAAAAAAAAAAATTTTTTTTTTTTCCCTTTTTCTTTTTGGCTTTGTTTTTGGGTTGTTGTTGTTGTTTGTTTGTTAATTGTTTGTTTTGTTTTTGTCTTTTTGTGTGCTTTGTTTGCCTTTCTTCATCAAACACTTTTTAAACCTGCTCTAAAGGGGATTGTGCTCATAGCACTCATCGCATCCCTTTATTTGCACGCTGAAACATTTGTGTGTGTGTGTGTGGTGTGTGTGTGTGTGTGTGGTGTGGGTGTGTGTGTGTGTGTCACCGTAAAGACAGTAGACAGGGATATATGTATTAATATATCCCCCTATAACCACCCCCTTTCCCCCTTTTACTGGTAGAACGCCACACAACAAACAGACACAAAAAAGAAAATACGGTGCACAAACAGAAGGCTTTATTTGCATTCACACAGCACTCCCCACCCACAGAATGGCAGATGAAACACCAGCCCCCTATATATATATCCAAACCCAACACAGGCAAAAAAACAACAAACAAACCCCAAAACAATCCAACTATGTTACCAATACCCGACCATCAACGCATGGCCCCTTCTGCATACCAGTGCACGCATGTACGCACATATACATTTAACGACCCTTCCTCAGGGGGCACAGATCACACCTCAGCCCACTAAAGGCCAATACCAGAGGGGACAAGGGTGAAATCACATCACCTGGTAATCCCGGGAGAAATATCAAGCAAGGTTGATACGGGCATAAACCCCGAGATGCCCACGCAATGCTTTCTTTCAAATGTATTCTTTATACTAATTTTTATGTGCCGGTGTCAAACCATCGGACACCAAAGCTTAAACCCCAAATAATTTAACACCAATTGTTCAGGGAACCCGCACCCAATGTCGTATTTTCAATACTTCATCCGAAGTCCCTGGCGGGTACTTGACAGGCAAAAAAAAAAAATTCTTCCAAAAAAAACAAAACCACACACAAAAAAACAAACAAACAACGGCAACACACTTTCCCGATATGGTTTATGGAAACGTCGGTCTGCTTGACGGCGCTCTCACACTAATGCACCGCCAAAAAACAAAACTTCACTGAAGCGCTTGATAGAAATAGGGAGGAACGTTGTACACGTCGAAGAACGCGTTTCCTCCTTACGGGCACCAACCACACCGCGAGTCCAAAACGCTGAGGAATCTGCGGGGGGCCTCAAGACGCTTGCCACCCTGAAGAGACAGTTGAACAAGGAACTGCCCCAACCTCGGACTGTGAAAGGGATGACGTCCCGACGAACGCATCCTGCCGCTCCGGGTTGCGTCCCCACTCCGGCAGAGAAGGGCGGGATGACGTGGGGATGGTCGGTGCCAACTCTCCCACCACTGAGAGGCCGACCCTCACGGATTTGCCGGTAGGGAGGTACTAAACTCGCCGGAACCCGGCAAAAGGGAAGCTTTCTACCACAAAAATTTTTAACTTATTGTTGCCCTTTCCCGAAATTTCTCAGTGTTACGTCCAACCCAATTTCGACA
>JAFLJL010012386.1:6117-24556 GCA_018398815.1 Conus ventricosus
CATTTTCAAAGGGGATATCATAACTAAAAAGCCATCCAGATTCAAAATCATAATTACATTAATAAACGCTTCACCTTTTGAAAGCTTTGATTAGATAAACTGCAAACTGTTTTTACAATGCTTTCATTCTTAGATGACATTAACAAGACAACCTGAACAGGCAAGGTCTTGTATAAAATCTACGTGGAATTAATTTTCCTCTTAAATCTTGTAATTCTGGACAAGTTAATGCAAAATTCACTTCATCTTCTCTTGACTGTCGAGAGAGAGGAGAGAGAGAGAGAGAGAGAGAGAGAGAGAGAGAGAGAGAGAGAGAGAGAGAGAGGAGAGAACGACCAGTCTTGTTATATAATGAAGCAAATACTGATGTCATAACGTATATGTCAGACACTCAATCCTACAGTGATAATAGTAATCGCCAACAGCATTTAAATTGCAATCATTACAATGCCGGTAATGTATTTCAGTACCATAGTATCTTCCCGTCTCAATGGGGAGTTTGTGTGCCCGACACATCTCTCTCTCTCTCTCTCTCTCTCTCTTCTCTCTCTCTCTCTCTCTTAAATACTGATAGGTTGAGCTCTTCTTCTCTCTTCACTGTACCACAATTCTCTTGCCACCCCTTTTCTCATTTGTTTTGTCTCTCTTTTCATCCTGCACATCTGTCTCAGCCGTTCGCGGCATAAAATGATATGAATGTGTCAATTCCGAACGAGGCTGAAAGGTCTGTTGTGAAATCGAATCCGAAATGTTTGCAAAAACGCACACAGGAGACATGCCATTAAAAATGTAGGCTTGTATCTAATTTCTGCAACAGCAAAGATTAAAAAATCTTCCTGTATAGATTATACATAGCGTTTTCCCTGTGAATTATTTCAGACAATACTCTCTGTGTGTCTGTGTCTCTGTCCGTATCTCTGTCTCTAATGTCTCTCTCTCTCTCTCTCTCTCTCTTCTCTCCCCTCTCTCTCTCTCTCTCTCTCTCTCTCTGTATGTGTGTGCGCGCGCGCGCGCGTGTGTGTGTGTGTGTGTGTGTGTGTGTGTGTGTGTGTGTGTGTGTGTGTGTGTGTGTGTGTGTCTGTTTTTGTGTGTTTGTGCGTGCGTGCGCATATATATATATAATATATATATATATATATATATATATATATATATTATATATATATATATATATATACAACAAACTAATAAATTCCAAGGATAAGTACCGCGCACCGTTCCAGCAACTTACAGAGCAGCTTGGTGTTGCAATGACTGCAAGAAATACTGAATTATAAACAAAGCTTGCTCTTATGTCTTAGATTGACGAAATAGGGGGAAATAAGCATTCATATCTGCAGTGGTAGATGATTCTGCCTAACAGTATGTGCTTGAGTGGGTGAATGGAGAAAAATATAATAAATGCTTCTAAAAATGAGCCTTCAGCAAGCTTATAGTCTCCAAGGGGGAGACATCCTCCAATAGAGAGGGAAACTCACTAACATATAACTCCTGGTCATATACCGATATTTCCAAACCTTGTTGTTTCTCCTCAGTGACCGCGGAAAGTGGTAATTTGACTCCTCTGCCTTTTCAGTTTTAAGAAGAATGCAATCCCAGAAAAGGCTGGTGTGCAATACCGTAGTATATTTGTTGAGTTTTCAAAAAACCAAAGGTGCCACCTAAGAAGCAAAAGAAAATCATGAAAGAGCAAAACAAGCTACATTTTCTTGTGAAAAGTAAAAAATATCTTCTTAAGACACAAGTGCTGAGGGTCAGTTCTTGGAATGAATCCGCAAGGGACTAAAATACAACAAACTAATAAATTCCAAGGATAAGTACCGCGCACCGTTCCAGCAACTTACAGAGCAGCTTGGTGTTGCAATGACTGCAAGAAATATTGAATTGTAAACAAAGTTGCTTATATGTCTTAGATTGACGAAATAGGGGAAATATGCATTCATATCTGCAGTGGTAGATGATTCTGCCTAATAACAGTATGTGCTTGAGTGGGTGAATGGAGAAAAATATAATAAATGCTTCTAAAATTAGCCTTCAGCAAGCTTATAGTCTCCAAGGGGGAGACATCCTCCAATAGGGAGGGAAACTCACTAACATAAAAATTAAAAACTCCTGGTCCATATACCAATATTTCGAAACCTTGTTGTTTCTCCTCAGTGACCGCGGAAAGTGGTAATTTGACTCTCTCCTTTTCAGTTTTAAGAAGAATGAAATCCAAAAAAGGGCTGGTGCAATACCGTAGTATATTTGGTTGAGTTTTCAAAAAACCAAAGGTCCCACCTAAAAAGCAAAAGAAAATCATGAAAGAGCAAAACAAGCTACATTTTTTTTGTGAAAAGTAAAAATAACCTTTTAAAGACACAAGTGTTTGAGGGTCAGTTCTTGGAATGAACCGCAAGGGACTAAAATACAACAAACTAATAAATTCCAAGGATAAGTACCGCCCCACCGTTCCAGCAACTTACAGAGCAGCTTGGTGTTGCAATGACAGCAAGAAATATTGAATTATAAACAAAGCTTGCTCTTATGTCTTAGATTGACGAATAGGGGAAATAAGCATATAATATATATATATAAATTTATAATATATATATATAATATATATATAATATAAAATATATTATGTTGTGTGTGTGTGTGTGTGTGTGTGTGTGTGTGTGTGTGTGTGTGTGGTGTTGTGGTGTGTGTGAAAGAGTAGTTAAGTTTCTGAATGTAAGTAAACCTTTTAGCAGAAACAGGATTTCTGACAGCCTCCTCTTCATTCAGCCAGAATTTGATTTCTGGACTCTGGGCAATTTACAGTTTATCATTTATTATTCAGGAAGTAAATTTTACTGAGTTCCTTTTTATTCAGCGATGTTGAAAAACTCCAACAAACCTGGTTTTGCTCCGAGCAATGTGTAGCCTCCAATCGATGACTTATGCGATATCTTACGGAATGTAGTGTCAGTTTGAGAAAACCTCAGCAGGGGGGTAAAATCATTAAGCCCAGTGTTTTCATAACTCAGTACCTCTGCCTGTAAGCAGCAATTCTTTAAAATGCAGAGAATGATTGAAAAGGGAAAGGTTGTCAGTCCGGGTGGTCCAACGCCTATAGGTGCTTGGCCCGAACAAGACGAACCCCTACGACAAATTCTGAAGCTTACACAGATCAGAAGAGCACATGCTTTTCTATGGGTAGGAAGTTCTGATTTGCGTGTTGCACGTACGAGGGAGTGGTGGTTTGTGTGCGTGCGTGCGTGCGTGCGTGCGTGCGTGCGTGTGTGCGTGTGTGTGTGTGTGTGTGTGTTGTGTGTGTGTGTGTGTGTGTGTGTGTGTGTGTGTGTGTGTGTGTGTGTGTGTTTGTGTGTGTGTGTGTGTGTGTGTGTTATTGTTGACGTTTTGCGTGTACCAGAGTGCGTGCCTCTATCGAGTTTTTTTTTTCTGAATGGCGTGTCTGCAGTCTAAGTTGCTCTTGGCAGGATGGAACAGCCATTGAGGAGGGTTAAGTTCAACTTTCATTAAGTTCAGCAGAGACATACATGCGATGTCACTGATGTGCAGTTGGCAGTCAGGTTATGTCCAAGGCTGTAAAACCCAGTTCTGAGGGTTACAATGGCCGCTTGGTTTTCCTTCTAGATAGTAGCCATCCTTGCTGCCATGGATGAGACGATGTAGCTAGGTTCAACCTCTTCGATGTTTTTTAGAATAAGCATAAGAACCTAAGAAGACTAGCATTCTTATCTACATTACACAAAATGTCCTGCCTCAAGAATGATGAAATAGCCTTTTAAAGAAAACTCAGTCCTGTCCTTAAGAAATCACCAACAATACGCATAAATGTTTATTAAATACACATAAGTTTCATTTTATGACAAACTATTTATGTTCACCTCAAGACATTTTCCAGGTGCAGAAATTTCATTTATCAATTAACAAATTGAACTAATGCTAGTGAGGCACCTGATATTTCTTTATGTCAACACAATTATATTACAAACCTAATGAAAGAAAACAAATATACTTTCGTCATAAGCACCATATGAACAAAAACACAGTGGATGGTATGTACAGTCTCATTACCAACTTCTAATGTTACAGCAAAGCATGCCTTGGAAAAAGGTTTTAAAAAAATTGAAAAGCTTGAACAGTTTGAGAAACAAAGGCAGGATAGGGGATTGCAAAGACAAAACCATGCAGATGACAGCAAGGACAGAAGGAACATAACTTGGAGAAGAGAGAGGCAGAGAGTCGAAGAAAATGATTGAAAAGAGCTAATTACATACACAACATTTTCATAAGGTATGGATACAATGTGTATTGAATGAGCCACCAGAATCCCAAGTTTCTTGACATGATGGTCTGATATGTTAAAACATTTCATCATTGTATATAATAGATAACAAGCAAAATCGAGCAAAGCAATAAGTACAATGATAACAAACAAACCAAGAAAAGAAAAAAAAAGCTACAAGAAGAATGAAAATGAATACAAATGCAAGACAGAAAGACATAAAAAGTGTGTAGAGATTTATCACAGACCCAGCAGCAAACGAATGGACACAAACAGTCCTACAGAATAGAAGAGAGTAGTCTTGGGAAATATTCGTTGTCTTAGTTGTCAACATGTCCAGTCTCTTAGCACATCCACAACTGATGAAAAGTTTTCATCCTTCAAGAGCTTTCATGTCTCTCTAGCCCTTGGCAAGTGCTTTGTGTATTTCTCCAAGATCCCATTTTTAGAGGAAGGACACGCTTTTACTTCTTCACTAAATTTCTGGGAGGCTAACAAACAAAGTTTGATTAATATCTGTGGTATACCAGAGCATTTGATGAGGGAGCATTGTCTGAAGATGCACATTTCTAAGGGGTCAGCAGGAAAGCGACAGATAGTGTCGTGTGGGCGGAAGGGTGGTAGAGTGGAGAGTGAGAGAGGTCGTCTGAGATTGTGACTGTTCCTTCAGTTAGTGGTGAGGTGTCTTGATCGATTTGCAGAGGGAAAAACGGAAAGGAATGTCTGCAAGAAATATGCCAAAGTGCACTTCAAAAGGCCTTTTTCCAATACTCTTTCAGCATAAAAAAATATTCCATTGAATTTGTTTTACCTCTGTGTCCATCACAGAAATGTGTCATTAAGTTTTCCACTGGAGAGCTGGCGACATTGAATGAAAATATATGAAAAAAAAGAAAATAAAAAGACGTTACAGATCCTAAAAATATTACACCTTGCACCCCCTTCCCTCCACACACACAAGTAGTAAGGTAAGGGACTTTTCACCCCCCAAAAGGGTATCTCGCAGGGGATCTCCACCGGAAGTGGTGTTGCGCATGCCGGAAGTAGGCGGCAGGTGGCGCGGCAGGTGGTGCGGCAGGTGGTGCGCATGGCGGAAGTAGGTGGAGGGGTCAAGGTCACGGTGTGTGTGAGTCACGATCGGATCGATAATGTTGACGTCATGCGCTAATAAAAGATTATTATTTTTTTTAGTCTTTGTTGTTTGGTGGGGTGGTTGTCCGCTGACGTAGTGGGTTAAAAATAGATGGGGGTGTTTCGTGTTGCTGCGGATCGATGTTTGTCGACGCCGTGGTTTTTTTAATATAAAATAAATGGGATGTTTTCTCGTTGCCGCGTGGTTGTCCGCTGACGTAGGCGTGTTAAAAAAAAAGAGATGGTGGTGATGACAGTGATGATGCTTAGGATGATGAGGATGCTGATGATGACAGGGAATCCGTTTTAAAGTCTGTAGACCAGGAATAAAAAAAGAATGTGAATGTGGGACGCTAACAGAAGAAGCTATGGATCAAGTTGGAAACATCCCTTTACCTGTGTGATTGCTGGTCCAAGTTTATCAATCACATCCATGAAGTAATGACACCACCCTCCCGATGAGATTGTGTGGTGTTACGGAGAGTGGCAGTCTGGATATCATCTTTTGAAAGGAGTCACGTTTATCGAAGGGCTACCCAAAGTAGAAGAACGGGATGATCAGAAACGACGTTTGGTGGTGATTGATGACTTGATGAGCGAAACGGATGACAGGGTGACAAAAATATTCACGAAAGGTAGCCATCATCGCAACATGAGTGTCATGTACATCGTGCAGAATCTGTTTGGGAAAAACAAGAACGGAGCATCAGCTTGAACAGTCATTATCTGGTGGTATTCAAGAACCCAAGAGACGCCTCACAGATCACCCATTTAGCTAAACAGATGTATCCCGGAAGATTGAAGTACGTTCAGGAAGCTTTTAAAGATGCGACATCCAAACCCACGGTTATTTGTTGTTTGACCTTCGTCAGGAGACACCCGATCATCTCCGTCTGAGAACAAATATTATACCCCCGACCCATCAAGTCGTGTATGTGCAGAAATGATTTTCGTCTTCCAATATGCAATGTTTTACCTGCAACAATATTTTTCTTTTTGGTGGAGAAATGGAGAGAAGGATGTGTGGAGATTGTATAACACACTGTGAAGTCTCTGATACAGTGTACGCTGGAGTAACCACTCTCCGTTTCGTGGTGGTAGTCCTTCAGTGAGACTGAGACTTTGTGGATCTTTAAAAGCGAGTGCCCATCTACACACGCAGTTATTTGCGACCGGAACATTGACTCTTCACCATCATGTCAGCACGTATGAGAAGGAATCTACCCATGTTGCAGTTGTTGTGTGGTGCCAAGCCTGCTGTTATAAGGCAGTCCTGAAAGGGGCCTCGCCAATTTGATCAACGCCCTGAGTGAATGTTCCCTCAACATTTTAAAAGGCCACGTGAGACTGACTCCTGCCCAGAAGAAAACAGTTGTGTAGATACAAGCAGAGCTTACGCTCCCTGGCAAAGAAAGGAACATCCAGCAAGAGAAAGAAACAGATCTTGCAGAAAGGGGGATTTCTCGTGCCCTCATCAAACCTGTCCTGGGGGTGCTCGGAGAATTACTGGGGGGATTGTAACCACATCATGGAGCATACAAAGAAAATGATTTTTGTGGATCATCGTGTGCTAGACTCTGTTTGCGGCCTCCAGTTCCTGATGCCCACATCTGACAGTCTTAGGGACATGGATCAGCAGATGCGTGATATATTAGAGAACAATGATACAAGCGCCGAAGACAAGGCTAATATGTATCATCAGACACTTTGGAAATATTTGAAACGTTTTGATCAGTTAAAGGAAAAACCACTGGGAGTAGTGACTGTTTCAAGGCACAACACCTGCTCAACCCAACCCGAATCAGAAAACAGAGACTGTTGATGACGCGTCAACTCTCATGTTGACAAGCATGGAGAAGGATGTTGTGGAGAGTGTACCAAAAACGATGAAAAGCAAAGCGGAGCGACTTTTAAACCACGTTCAGAATCACCCAGATCTGAAATGGAACCAGCGAGGGGAAATCATTTGGCGAGGACAGCTGATTAAAAACTCGAACCTTGTTGATTTGGTCAATGATGTGCTAAGAAAACGTCGCCACTTTCAACCCATTGGGTGGAAACCCTTTGCTGCTGCTCTCAGTGATGCCAACATCCCCCAAGATTTAGTTGGAAACCCAGACCGTTGGAAGTTATGACAACACAAATACCCGGCACCCTGTCCTATTCTTCACAGTCTACTGAAGGACCTGTCGGTGTGGGTTCCTCTTCCCCTCAACCCGTGTTTTCTACACCACAAATGCCAACACACCCCCACCATCACTGAGAAACGTTGCCTTATCATCTATCAAGAAGCCACGAGGTACAGAAGACTCTGACCAGTTGGAAGGGAGACACCTTTTCTTGAGGAGAAAGACACACAGACGGAACCGGAAACAACAGAGATTAAGCAAGACTGCACCTTTGATGGATTGGGAGTCATACTGACTACACCTGAAATGGCTCCGCGGAAAATAAGAAACAAACATCGAAACAGAACAGAATGTTGGGGCAGGCTTACTACACACCACAACGCCCTGGATCTTTTGGTGGTGTGGTGTTCACGCCTTGAAACGTATAACGAAGGCAAAAGAGTCTGTGCTCAAAGAATGGTTGAGTCACGAAGATGCTTATACTCTTCATAAACCGTGCGACACAAGTTTGAGAGGAGGCGTGTTGTTGTAGGAGGAAAGGACCATCAATGGCAAGCTGATCTGATTGACGTCCAACACCTGAAGAAAAACAATGATGGTTTTAGCTATCTGCTGACAGTCATCGATGTCTTGTCTAAATATGCTTGGGTCGTTTTCTTTGAAAAACAAGACAGGACCTGTGATGGTGGAGGCCTTTGAACGCATCCTTGAACAGGGTCGGAAACCCCTCAAACTTCAAACAGACAAAGGGGCAGAGTTTCTGAACAAAACATTTTAAACGTTTTTGAAGGAAAGAAGAATACACTTTTTTTGTGACAGAAAACGAGGATACGAAAGCCTCTGTTGTAGAGAGACTGAATCGCATTGTGAAAGAGAAGCTCTGGCGCTACTTTACCATAAAAAATACTTTGAGATTTGTGGAAGTTTTACCACAGTTGGTAAAGGCATACAACCATTCGTTTCACCGCAGCATCCAGCGTGCTCCTGCAGAAGTGACAACACACAACCAAGAAATGTATGGCAGACTCTGTACAACAGCGACCAGCCTACGTCCTCCTCTCCTCACCCTAAACTGAAACTAGGAGATCATGTACGCATCAGTAAAACGAGGAAGACATTTAAAAAAGGTTATTTGCCATCTTGGTCTGAAGAACTTTTCACAGTCAGTCGAATAAAAAAGACCATCCCAGTGACTTACATTCTCAAACACGGTCATGGAGAAGAGATTCAAGGAATGTTTTATGATCAGGAGATACGGAAAGTGGGGGAGAAACAGATTTATCGTATTGAAGCGATCTTGAAGCAACGCAAAAAAGCTAATGGACAGCGTGAATATATAATCAAATGGTATGGCTATGACTCTTCATTCAATTCATGGATTCCTCAGACAGCACTGACCACCTACGCCACTGACCATGTCTGATCAGAACCAAGTAGAATCAGCTCTGACTCATGATGATGAAACCGTCACTCTACGCGGGTCCAGAAAATCTGCACTGTGGCGTGTGTTTGGACGACGAGTTCCTCGCGTGAAATTGTTTTCAGTTGTCAGACGCTCCTGGTTTATGTGGTGGTAGGTGTGTCTCTATTTAATCTGAGTCGCGGTCAAGGAGTGGACAATTTGTGGGTGGCTCTTCTTGGGAGTTGTCTCGGGTACATCCTTCCAAATCCTACCATCGATCCACGGCCAACTACCCACTGAAACCAGTATGTTCTACTTGACGTTACCCAGCAACAGCTCCATGTCGTACTACCCCGATAACAACGCCAGTCACTTTTTCACCAAACTACCTCAACCGTGTGACTTGAACGGAGATTATGAAGTGGGCCTGTCTGAAATTCTGTTCAGCAACACATACTTTAACATTGAAGAACAAGAAATTTGGATTCATTTTCGCCCCGATGGAGAGTCAGATCAACAGTCGAAACAACTACCTGCGGATTGTATGAATCAGCAGAATTTTTGACTCATAATTTAAACCAAGTTTATCGACAGTCTGTGAAGAAAGAAAAAGAAGGCAAAATCAAACTGTATTATAATCGTGCTATTCGAAAAGTGACAGTTAGACTGTATGATGCTGATAGCGTTCTCCAATCAGCCCAGCATTAAGAGATATCTTGAGTCTGGAGAGAGACATTATGTATGGGAAAGGTGTCTATGAAAGTAAAAACCAAGTACATCTCCAACGAGGGTTTGAGGGTGTCTATGTCTACTGCGACTTGGTTCAACCACGTCCTGTTGGTGATGTGATGGTTCCCTTGCTCCGAATGGTCCTGACTGGGAATCAGAGCACTGAAGTCGTACATCATATTTTGAAAAACCCAACTATATTCCTCTGAGTAGGTTCCAGTTCAACACATTGGAAATCCTTTTAACCAAAGACACGGCAAACCTCTGTCATTTGACAAAGGGAAAACCATCGCGACGCTTCACTTTCGGCGCAGACGACCTGACGGCCTTTAGGAGATGGTGCGTCACGTTCCCTTGAACACCGATGGAAAAGCTTATGAAGACTATTACTGCGCCCAAGCTGGTCATGGCTTCCTGTGTTTATAGGGGGAAGAAATTACCGAGGGAGAGGACTTGGAAACCTTCTAGGAGGACTCGGGCGTACTCTCCATCCCATGTTAAAAAGTGGTGGAAAGGCTTTACTGAAGGAAGGGACTCGAACTGGCATGCAGCTTGCGCAAGATGTGCTGTCTGGGCAAAATTTGAAGTCCGCTCTCCAGCAACGGGGTAAGCAGGCTGCCAAACGATTGTTGCAGCAAGCAGTGAGCAGAGTCACCGGCGCTGTGACACCACCGGGTGAACCCGCTAGGGGGCGTATAAAATTAGCGTCCTCAACCAGCGTGGGTCACTCCAGACGCAACAAGGGGAAGAAAAAGAAGACCACCAGGATTCCTCGAGACATTTTTGGATAGACACCATGTCGTTGCTACACCAGCATTCGCGTGAAAGTGTAAATACTGGACTTGACTTGTTTTCTGTATGGGTAACTCAATCAGCGGTAGAAGAAGGTGCTTTTGTAGAACATCATCCACTATCAACCTTGGCAGATGGTGCACCCATTGAATTCCATATCAGTGGTGCCACCTCAGACTACGTGGATCTGAGCAATACCAATCTCCACATCCGTGCTAAAGTGACAAAAGCCGATGGTACAGCCCTTGACGCCGGCACTGATGTTGCCCCTGTCAACAACTGGCTCCATATCCTGTTTTCTCAGGTGGATGTCTCCCTGAACGACACCCTGATTTCATCCAGCACCAACACTTACCCCTACCGAGCGTACATCGAGGCAACATTGAACTACGGCAAGGATGCGAAAGACAGTCATTTGACAAGTGGTCTGTATTTCTCTGACACACCCGGCCGTCTTGAGGACACCCAAGGAGATGACAATGTCAGCCTGAAGATTCGACGTGAGCTGACAGCTAGGAGTGGAGAAGTGGATATGTTGGGGCGACTTCACACAGATATTATGCTCCAGGAACGCTACCTGATCAACGGAGTGGACGTCAAACTCAGACTCATCCCCTCCAAAAACGCCTTCAACCTCATGGCACATGATGGTGGTGCGGGTGCGCCCTAAAAAGTGTCATCACTCACGCTTCCCTGTTCGTTCGCAAAGTGAAACTGAATCCAGCTGTATCCTTGGCTCACGAAAAGGCGCTGGAAAGGGGTACGTGCAAGTACCCTCTAAAGAGAATCGTTCAGAAGACCTTCGCTATCCCCCAAGGCAACTTAAGCGCTGTCCAAGACAACCTCTTTCTCATCAGACCCCAAACAAAATCGTAGTTGCTCTTGTAAACAGCGCAGCATTCAATGGGCGGTACAACAGAAATCCATTCCACTTTCAACACGCCAACTTAAATTCCTGTGTCTGTATATGGACGGACGCCAGATTCCTGCCAAGGCCCTGACCCCGGATTTTGAACAGCGCAGTTGTGAGGGCCTACCACAGTCTGATGCTGGGCACGGGGTGGTGAACAGAGATGCTGGAAACACCATCAAGTATCAAGATTATGACCGAGGATACACTCTGTATCCTTTTAAATCTGACTCCGAGTTTGCTGGATGGAGACTGTCAAGGAGCGTGAAACCCTCAAAAGGCATTAGACGCTTGGAGACAAAGGGACATTGTAACGGGGATACAAATAGGTAATTGACCAATTAACACGGCGGCGGCCGAAGTGGTCAGATGACAAACAACACCTAGGAGAGAGTTCGACCTGCCTGTTGGCGAAAGGGGAAGGGTTGTAACCACTACGACCTCGGGGCCCCAAGTGAGCGCCAAATGCTCGGTCAGCTGAGGTTCTTGTGTAAACAGTCAGTGAAGAGCAGGGGGCCTTGGATTTGTTCAGATGGTATTGCCGTGGGTCACTGTGTTGGTTCTATTGTCAGGCTGGCTGAATGCGTGTGGAGGTTGTAGTAACCTTCCTTAAGATAATTGCTGTGTTAAGTAACCACCGAAGTCGGCGGGAATTTTCAATGTCCATCTGGGGCTAAGTGTGTGTTTGCTAATCAATTAGGTAGGGGTTTGTGTGTAAATGCTGATGTGTGTGGAATGTAGCGAGTGGAGAATTCAGGGTACTTGTGAACTAGGGGTTTGAGAAGCAGCGTGGACAAAGGCATGGCCCGAAGGGAATCCTTTGTTTCCCTCCCTATATAAACTGAGGGAGAACAACGTGTCGGGAGAACAACACCAGGAGAGAGAGAGAGAAGGCAGAGGAGAGAGAGAGAGGAGAGGAGTTGAGCAGGACAGAGAAAGGGCCCGAGAGAAACGTGGTCTGGGAGATAGAAGAGACAGCAAGGTCTTAGAGTTAAAGACAAGCTGGAAGAGAAGAAAACTAAGTTTGAAGCCCAGAGGTGGTGAAGACAGACAAACTGAAATTGAACCCAGAGGTGGTGAAAGAGGCGAAGAAGAAGAGTTCTACGACGAATCCCAGAGACGACCACGAAGACCCAGTCCTGAAACCTGGAGCCAGTCAACCAAGGGCATCACCATCAAGCAGTGCTGAAGAAGACGTGAAGAGACTGTTTCAAGAACTGTGGTGTGGTGTGAAAGCGTGGTTGTGTGTGTGAAAACCTGGCCAGGTAAGAAGTCATTTTATTATAACCCGGGATTAGGATGTATTGATCTTTTAATGTTTTGACATTTCATTGTGTGATTTGATTGTACATGATTAATTATAAGTAGCATAGAAATTGTATTTCTTGTTCTCAGTCGTGTTCGGAGAGAAACGAATGCGTGACATCCCATTCCCAAGAGAGGTGAATGTTTGGTGTGCGCATGAGTGTGCATATGCGTGTATGAGTGCAATGATACCCTTGGTGTGTTAAGCCTGACTAATAATACATCAACGTAGTGCACTTAAGCAATACCATCACGATTTCCCCCGTCCTGGACAAAGTGGCGAGCCTGCCAGGATTGCATGGCCCAAATTAGTCTCAGGCGGGAAACAAAGTGAGTACTAGAGTAGTACTGGGGCAAGCGTCCACTAAAGGCAATTATAATTAGCTCTCAAATTTAATTCCTTAGTTCTTTGAGTGTTGAGAAATTGACTTGTGTGTAGGGTGGTTGTATTAATCAAAGTCGTTCAGAGAAACGAAGAACGAGGTTCTAGTCTGAACTCTCACAGAAGCTGTGGTTTACGATTAAGGCTCCTTTGAGTTAGGAACACTACCACTTGTTGGTGAAACTCGTCACGTTTTGGTAGATAAACTGTGTACGACTTTTTCCGGTCTATAAGCGTAACTGTTTTAGGTGGTGCTAAAACATATCGAAAAAAGAAATGGCTGAAGAAAGTGTTACACCCATCGAGAAACTGATGAGTTTAGGGGAGAAACTGGGATATACCGAGAGGACTGCGTAGATTCATTGAATCGCAGCAGAAGACTGAGAGAGATGAAAGGGCTGAAAGAAGGAAATTTGAAAAGGAACGTATAGAGGCAGAAACCACTGCGTCAAAGGCTAAAGCAGATGCAGAGAGTGCAGCTGCCAGAGCAAAAGCAGATGCAGAGAAGTGCAGCTGCCAGAGCAAGAGCAGATGCAGAGAGTGCAGCCAGAGCAAGAGCAGATGCAGAGACTGCAGCTGCCAGGCGAGAGCAGAAGCGGAATCGGAGATTCTAGCCAAACAAATTGAGTTTGGAAAGAATAAAATCTGAAAATCGAAGTGAAATAGACCCCATTCTGAGTCAGTAGGCTGCAGACTAAGTTGCGCACCTAGACCTAAACTCCCACTGTTCAGAGAAGAAACTGATCCGATCGATGCCTATATCAGTCGGTTTTGAATCGTTTGCCGAGCACGGGGGCTGGCCCGAAGATGACTGGGCAATAAAACCTGTCTGCCTGTTGACAGGTCGTGCGTTACACACAGTTTCCACCCTACCCAAAGGGTGATCAGAGAGATTTTGACAAGGTGAAACAAGCAGTACAAAGGCGTATGATTTGACTGAAGAAGGTTTTAGGCATAAGTTTTGCGAGGGGAGAATCGAACAGGGTGAGACATACACACAGTTCGGTGTTAGACTGGATCACTATTTCAACAAGGGGAAATAGAACTGAGTGAAGTGGACTGTAATTTTGAAGGCCTCAAGACACTGGTAATGAAAGAACAGATACTTGACGGTTGTGGGCGGGCCTCACAATACACCTCAAGGAGAGGGGTGTCGTGACAATAGCTGAAGTACTTGAAGCAGCAGAGATTTACCGTGAAGCGAGGCGCGACTTGCCTCAACAAGAAGAGGGCCTGGAGGCATATCCAGAGGACGGTAGGCCAGCACATGACTCACACGACGAGTCAGCAGTACACACCCGTAGGCCCACGGCGTCCCCGTGAGCAAACAAGGGTGAAAACCAATAGCCACGTGGCTAGGAATGCGCGTGCCTGTTTTCTGTGCAATAAGACAGGGCACTTGGCTAGGATTGTATATTTAAGTCACAGAAAGCTGCAGCAATGAGGATCAGGCCAAGAGAGAGGCAGGTAGAAAAAGATGAACAAGATGACAGTGTTTATTTTGTCTGGATTGTGCTGTGTGTTCACAGATTCAGGCAATAACATGGATGTGCACAAAGGCAGAGTAGGGGACAATGTGGATGATGTCATTAGAGACTCTGGGGGCACTGGTGTATGGTGAAGGAGTCCCTGGTTGAGAAGGGACAATTCACAGGAAAAACACAAAGGTGTAGACAAATAGATGGAACAGTAGCAGAATTCAAAACGGCACTGGTGTTCATTGATACACCATTCTATAGTGAGTCGTACAGGCTTTGGCTGTTCCAAAGCCACCGTATGATTTGGTAATTGGGAACATTTCAGGAGCACGTGGATACGAAAACCCAAACCCTGACTTCTCTGTTGAATCAGGGAAAAGAAATCACGGGAGAGAAAGGCCCCAGGCAGTCAAACACTTCAGAACGCAATGGAGCGTGACCGGTGAGACTAACCCCACTCACTTACGAGCAGAACAAAAGGGCGATTACTCGCTTAGAAAACTGTTTAGGCTCGCTCACGCAGGACAGAAGAAAGGTGTGAAGGAGGGCACCATCGGGTTTGAGATAAAGGATGGGGTATTGTACCGAACTTTCACTCACTTGAGTTCGGGGAAGACAAAAAGACAGATCGTTGTGCCTACGAAGTGCAGAAAGGCGGTGATGTCAGAAAAACATGTGACGTCAGCCACGGGCCATCTCGGGAAGAAGGCCTCACAAAAGGCAGTGACGCGAGAGTACTACTGGCCCGGTATCCTTGGTGATATCAGGCTTTCTGTGCGCAATTGCAACACATGTCGCGCGGGTACGACAACGGGGTTAGAGAGTGAAGAAAGAGTGACGGGACCGTAGGCCAAGAAAAAATGGTCGGTCGAGAAGTCAGGTAGTGTGTGCGTGTGTCTTTTGCAGTGTAGCGTATGCGTGACGTGGCTGGCTGCGGGCCACGTGTATGAAGAGAAGGGGAGAGAATTTCCGTAGAAACATAATGGTATATATGGCCATACGACTTAGAGCTGGGGGAGATTTCAGATTTATGTTGAAAATTTGCTTGATAGTGTGTTATGTATTGATTTTTCTCTATAATTTTTGTTGCAAGACAAATCTTGCGTGCGTTCTCTGGTGTAAGTAGGCTTATGAGAGGCCGATATTAGCACTGGTTTAAATGGGAAAATTATGAGTTTCATCTCCTTGAATGTTAAGTTTTAGCCAATGCAGGGCATTGTCTTCGAGTGGGGGGAATTTGTCAAGGAGCGTGAAACCTCTCAAAAGGCATTAGACGCTTGGAGACAAAGGGACATTGTACGTGGTATACAAATAGGTAATTGACCAATTAACACGGCGCGGCCAAAGTGGTCAGATGACAAACAACACCTAGGAGAGAGTTCGGACCTGCCTGGTGGCGAAAGGGGAAGGGTTGTAACCACTACGACCTCGGGGCCCCAAGTGAGCGCCAAATGCTCGGTCAGCTGAGGTTCTTGTGTAAACAGTCAGTGAAGAGCAGGGGCCTTGGATTTGTTCAGATGGTATTGCCGTGGGTCACTGTGTTGGTTCTATTGTCAGGGTGGCTGAATGCGTGTGGAGGTTGTAGTAACCTTCCTAAGATAATTGCTGTGTTAAGTAACCACCGAAGTCGGCGGAATTTTCAATGTCCATCTGGGCTAAGTGTGTGTTTGCTAATCAATTAGTAGGGGTGTGTGTAAATGCTGATGTGTGAGGAATGTAGCGAGTGGAGAATTCAGGGTACTTGTGAACTAGGGGTTTGAGAAGCAGCGTGGACAAAGGCATGGCCCGAAGGGGAATCCTTTGTTTCCCTCCCTATATAAACTGAGGGAGAACAACGTGTCGGGAGAACAACACCAGGAGAGAGAGAGAGAAGGCAGAGAGAGAGAGAGAGGAGAGGGGTGAGCAGGACAGAGAAAGGGTCGAGAGAAACGTGGGCTGGGAGATAGAAGAGACAGCAAGGTCTTAGAGTTAAAGACAAGCTGGAAGAGAAGAAAACTAAGTTTGAAGCCCAGAGGTGGGTGAAGACAGACAAACTGAAATTGAACCCAGAGGTGGGTGAAAGAGGCGAAGAAGAAGAGTTCTACGTCGAGATCCCAGAGACGACCACGAAGACCCAGTCCTGAAACCTGGAGCCAGTCAACCAAGGGCATCACCATCAAGCAGTGCTGAAGAAGACGTGAAGAGACTGTTTCAAGAACTGTGTGTGGGTGTGAAAGCGTGGTTGTGTGTGTGAAAACCTGGCCAGGTAAGAAGTCATTTTATTATAACCCGGGATTAGGATGTATTGATCTTTTATGTTTTGACATTTCATTGTGTGTGATTTGATTGTACATGATTAATTATAAGTAGCATAGAAATTGTATTTCTTGTTCTCAGTCGTGTTCGGAGAGAAACGAATGCGTGACATCCCATTCCCAGAGAGAGGTGAATGTTTGGTGTGCGCATGAGTGTGCATATGCGTGTATGAGTGCAATGATACCCTTGGTGGTTTAAGCCTGACTAAATAATACGTCAACTTAGTGCACTTAACAATACCATCACGATTTCCCCCGTCCTGGACAGAGACCAGCAGTTTGAACTGGTCCCGGAGTGGCGCACTTCATCTGGAAATGAAGTTCTCTCAAGGTCTGGCTGAGCCTGTCCATGTGATTGTGTAAAGCAGAGTTGGACAGTATGATCGAAATCAATCGCGCCCCGCCAAGTGCTGACAGACTTTTCAACATGAATAGTGTGGACATTGCCACTGTGTTGACTAAAGACATTCACGCCCGGCGTGTCTTTGGGGGAATATATCCAAGGAACAAGCTCCCTCTCTATTTCACCACACAACGATCTATCACATTGGTGATTAACACCGACCACAGCTCTGGGCCGGAGAACATTGGTCATTTGGTTTAGGGTCGGGGTAAAGAGAATATTTTATAGTTTTTGGTCTCCCCCCTTCGTTGTATCCAGACTTTTAAAAGTGTATGTTAAAAAACACAGTTTCAGTTATCGTTTAAAACCAAAAACCCCTTATTAAGACTTGACCCTCAGCCTGTGGGTACTAGTGCTGTTTTCTTTTAAAAAAAAACGCGGTCACAGTCTTCCCCAAGGTTGTGGGTGTTCCCCCCCCCATAAACGAGGACCAATGTCAAAAAGTAAGATCTTTATTCATTTTTTCACAGAAAAATTTTTTTAAAAAAAAGGGTTTAACGTGGGGATTGTCACATACAACACATTTTTTACTGCGCCACAAAGGAAAGGATTTTTGGGAATTAAAGTTGGGGTTTAAAAAAAAGAAACCCCAGATGCGCTTGACTCTTACAAACTGTTTGTCACAGAGGGGTTACCCAAGTATGCGCCGAGTTTGAGCAAAATCAGATGCGGAAGGAGAATGTGTCACTGCCTTTTATTCTTGGAGACCCTTGGTCGAGACCAAAAAGTCTTTCTTCCACAAGGCCCCAATTTCTGTTACGTAAATGCCAGAAGGTTTTAAACTGCTGAGTTTGAAGGCCGAAGCCTGGAAAGATACAAAATCCCAGATTTTTTAAAACAAATCGCATCTTTTCGTTTTATGAATTTTAAATCAAACACACCAAAACTTGAAAATTTATTGGCTAACCGCTTCGTTTTCCTGATTGGTTTGTTTGAAAATCCATTTGAGGTGGTCCCGAGCGGGTTTTAAAACACTGGAAACACATACACCTGAACATAAAAAAGGCCTCAACCATTTTGTTATTATTACCTCTCTACTCCACTCGCACTGCAACAACGTCTTTACCACCTACCAAGAAAACAAGGAGCCAGAGCCTACACCCTACCCACTGGATGCAACATTTTTCCCCCGCAAAACTTGGGAAAGGCGTCAAATAATGTCACCATTACAAGAGACCAACCAACACCAAAAAGGGGGCACTGGTCAGGGC
>JAFLJL010012412.1:0-10190 GCA_018398815.1 Conus ventricosus
CACCTTCCCTTAAATAAGGGGTCCCCCCACCTTTTTCCCCCCCAAATTTATTTTTATCCCTAAAAATTTTCGGGATTTTTTTTTCAATTTCTTAAAGAAACGATGTTTCCTTCTCAACAAATTTTTAGTTTTTGAAAAACCCTTGCGGTGGTTCTTGCTTGAAGTTATTTTAGTAGGTATGGTCATCCAAAATAATTCCAAAGTTTTTTTATACACTTCCAAAGGCACTCTTTATCTTTAACACTAGGGACCTCAAAAAAGCACTAATCAGAACCCTGCGAAATTTTGTAAATCTCGGGTTCCAATCGAGGTCTTTTTAGGGGTTTCTTCAAAAGGGTTTTGAAATTTGCCCTAAGGAAAAAGTCATGATCACCCGGCCTCTTAATTCCATTGCAAAGCCCGGAAAATTGGAAAAAAAAACCAGAATCCTTACCACGATTGGGGGCTCAATACGCACAAAACCCAAGGGTCTTTGGGGGTACAAAAAACTGATTTTAATATTTTTACTGTATTGGCATCCCCCCCAAATCATACGGAAAAAAGTCTCCACCAACCCAAAAAATTTTGCCTTCCTTTTGGCCCAAAAACAATTTTAGAAATGTCTCTGCAAAAGACAACATACATTTTCATCTGACTGGAGCGTAAACTGACCAACAAGACAGTCTCTTATCTTAAAAATTTAATCCAACAAAATAAACTTTCACTATTTTTTGCCTTGATATAAAAACCCCTAAAAAGTTTCTTCCAAAGGAAATCAGACTTCCCCACCTTTTTTTTCCAAGTCGCCTTTTCAATAAATACAAAATCCCCCAAATAGAAGTTCACTGCTGGATTTCCAGTTTCTAGCCAAGTTTCTTTTTCCAAAACAACAAAAAAAGTTTTTTTCGGTGACAAAATTTACTGGTTCTTCCTTTTTTTTAAAAAGATTGAAAATTTACGACTATGCTTTAATTTAAAATTTTTTCTTTTAAGTTTGGGGGTTCAGTTGCCTTTAATTTGGGATTTTAACAGTTTTAGAACAGGGGGGATGCAAACTGGACAAAGTTTCCATTTCGAGTTACCCACACAAACACAAAATTAAAAAAAAGCGGAAAATTAAGCCAAAACGAAAGCCAATTTTAAGGGTATTAATAACACAGCGTTTTAAAATTATTCGGTGTTACTTTGATCGTGGATTTGAACTTGTGCAAACCTTGTGGCTATTTTCGTCTTACCTATGTCAAATGTCTTTAAAAGACCAGAATTAAGGGGTTAACCGACTTTCAATTTCCGGAAAAAGTCTTTTCTTGTTTCAAATACGAGATGATAAAAAAATTTAAAAGAGAAAAATAATATAAAAGACCAAGTCTTCGAAAAAACATTTTTAGGAGGATGGCGGGTGGGGGAAAAAAATTTTTTTTTTTTTCTTCTTTCTTTCTTGTTTTAATGTTAAATTTTTTTTTTTTGGGTGGTGGGTGTGGGTGTGGTGTGTGTGTGTGTGTTGTGTTGTGTGTTGCCTGCTTCGTGCGTGCGGCGTGCGTGTGGTGTGTGTGGGTGTGTGTGGGGTGTGTGTGGTGTGTGTGTGTGGTTTGTGTGTGGTTTTTGTTTGGTTTTTTTTTTCAGCCTCTCTTGCGGGCACATATAGTGGTTTCATTCCTTTTTTTTAGTCAAAGCAATAAACCTAGGTCCCGTTTGCAACCATACTTGGTTATAAAATCACCCTGACAAAAAGTGCTCTGGCAAAATTCTGTTTTAAAAGTCCAATTGAACGGGTTTTGGCAATAAACATACCAACCGCAAAAATCAAAAAAAAAAATCGAAGTTTTTAAGTACAAATAAAAAAAACAAAAAGAAAGTAAAGGGCGTATTTTTGAATAAAGATTAATACGGGGAAATAAAAAATATCAACGCGAATCAATAATACAATCCAGATAAAAATGCACCGAAATAGAAAGTAACAAATAAATCGATTTTTGTTAAAAGAAAAGAACAAAAAAAATAAAACTTAACAAATAATAACAAAAAAATTTTAACCGCAATCAAAAAATTATCCCAACTGAACTAATATAAAAGGAAAACGACAGCAAAAATAGAGAAAAAAATAGACGGTATAAAAAATAAGAGAAGACGGGAAAATAGACAGACAGATAGAAGCTACTCAGGTAGCTTAGCTTGCTGCTACCATGAGAAGAACACACCAAAAACACAACAAAAACCACACAACAAACCACACACACACACCCACACACACAACACACAACACCCACAACACACACACACACACACACAAATAAAAAAAAAAAAATAAAAAATTTTTAGAATGGCCTATTACTGTGATAAAAATGAGTATTTTTCACACAATCTGGTTTTAGAAAAGGACAAGACAATTGACCCTGACACGACTAACACTCAAATAAGAAACAGTTTGCTAAACGTAAAAGGTCCTCTTCCTTCTTGATTTTACAAAAGCCATGAGGTGGCACACCGTTTAAATTAAAAAAAATTAAAAAAAAAGGCTTTCGGTCACCTACAATATGTGAAATTTTTTTTAAATGGGAACCATAATGACCAAAGTTGGTGATTTTTATCCCCAAGATCTAAAAATATGGGAAATTCCAAAAGGTTCATAATCTCCCCATTTTTAAATAAATGTAATGCAAAATACTTAAAACATGTTTTTCATCTTTCCCAAGGTAGCTCAATTGCTGATGCATTGAAATATGGAAATGTACTTAAAAAAAAGAACAATTTCGTCACAAAAATTTATATCAAACTTTTTTTCCAGCACGAGCTGGAAAAATTTAAAAAGTTTTAGCTTTTTGAATGGCTTTCAATTCTCGTTGAAAAACACATTTGGTTCTTTTTAACAATGGATAAACCCCAAGTAACCTCCTATATCTTTCTGGGAGGACGGAAATTTTTATAAATTTGAAAAAAATTTTTTAGGTGTCCACTTACACCAAAACTAAACTAAAAAAAACAAATACCAATTGTTACTAAAGCTTTTAAAATTTGAATTTTCTAAAAATTTCAGTCATTCCCATGGGACGGGAACCTAAATTTTGTTGCATTTAGCAACCATCTTGTACGATCAAAAATACTTAGGACAAAGAAATTTTCTTTTCTGCTTCGCGATCGCTTTAAAGAAACTTCAAAGAATTGACATAAAGCTGAAATTGGCCCGGGTGTACCTTTTCACACTAAGTCCCGAAGCTTATAAATACGGGCCTTTTGCCACTGAGAAAAAAGGAAAATAATTTTCTTAAAATATGATTTGAACGGATTGCGGGGACGACCTTGAAGATTAAAATACACGTAAATTTGTTTTTTTCAAAAAAAACACAAAAAAATTTCAAAATTAAGACCTTCGGTTCAAATTTTTTCAGAGTTTTTAACACAAAGATTCCCCAATACGGGTAGCGCCTCGCGTACGGTTCCGCCGTACCCCCCCTTGGGAACAAAACGGAAGAAACAGTTAACATTTTTTCTTCTGACTAAATAAAGCATTCGCCGCATGTGTTAGAGCATCGTAAAAAATTACATGGAAGAAAATTTTACTAACTTTTTGAAATAACACGAGGGCTAAAATTTCTTGATGTGGTAGTGCGGGATCTGGCTTTGAAATTTCCAGATTGCAAAGCAAAAAATCTATTTTTTGGTAAGGGCATTCCATTTTTTAACACAACAGTTGCTTCCTGAGGCTTTTAAATTTTTTAAATTTTCCCCTTGCCAGCTCAATATTTAAATATCCTGTTTTGTGTTGATTCCATCATATTAAAAATTTTTGTATTTTTTTTAAAAATTCCAAAAAGAGGGGAATTTTATTTGAATTTAAGACATTTTTCACTGTCTTTACATAAAGGGGTACAATGTTTTTTTTTCTGGGTTTCCACGCCACCTCCTTCGTTTTTAATGAAAAAGGGAATGAGAGAAAAAAAGGGGAGCAAAGAAATTTTGGGTTAAAAAGGTTTGATTGTCCTTTAAAACCAAGGAAATTAACTATAATCGGAGGGTTTTTCGGGAGTCAATACAGTCCCATCAAAACCCGTCAGCAAACCTTCAAACTTTGTGTCAATACCGCCGGGTTTCCCTACCTGACTTTTAGACTTTTATGAAATTTCCCACAAAACCAAGTACCAGACTTTAAAAGGCCAGTCGTGGGGATCTTTCAGTTCAACTTTTGATTTTTTTATTGTGAACAAGAAACCCTTTTTAAATGGTTTAAAAACCAAATTGCTGACACTGGCTGTTAATGTGTTTGATTTTTTAAAGTTTCTTGCCAGTTGTTTCCTTGTAAATTAACGAGAAAACCTTTTTGGGGGAAGTCCATAAGGAAACTTTTATAACAAAAAACGTAATTTAGTTTTTTTAGTTATTTTTATCTAATTTTTTATATTTTACTGCCCCCTACTTTTTCATCTACCTTTATTTTTTTTCCATGTAACCACATCGTCCTCTTTTTTTTTATAAAATAATATAAAATTGAAAACAATATTTTATTTAACGCTGCAATCACCATATGGTTGACAGACGTAAAACAGAATTCCTCCACACCACACACACACAACAACACCCACAACACACACACACACACACACACCCCCAAACACCACAACACACAACCACCACACACACACACACACACACACACACAAAGATAAAACAACAAAACAGACAGGCATTAGTCAGCTACAAGCACACCACCACCTAAGAGATGGATAAAAAAACCCAAAGGGCAAAAAAAGGGAACAAAAGGCTTCACCTCTTGCATGACGAACGAAGTCGACCGAGCCAGGAATTCAGAGGGGAACAAAGACCCAACACGACAGTGGCGTCACATCAGAATTCCCTCAAAAAACCCCCCTCCACCGCAAGACAGCTCGGAGTCCACACAAGGGAAATTCCAGAATAATTTTTCGAACTCTGGGCTGTCTTTTTGGTTTGACGGGGGAGTTTATTTTGTATGTTGGGTTTGTTTTGTTTTGGGGTTTTTTTTGTTTTTGTTTGTTGTTTTGCTGTTGGGTTGTTGCGGCTTTTGTTCTGTCCCTCGTCGCTGGATTACTTTGCTTGTTTAATTCGGGGAAAGGGGGAAGCGGCGGAAGGGCCCGAGTGGTGTGTTGGGGCGCGCGCGTGTATGTGGGTTGTTTTGTGTGGGGGGTGTTGGTGTGTGTGGGTTTGGGGTTTTTGTGTGTTTGTGTGTATGGTGGGTTTTTTTGTGTGTGTGGTGGTGTATGTGTTTTTTGTGTGTTTTGGTTTGTGTGTGTGTGTGTTGTTTGTGTGTGTTGTTTCCCGCGCGTGCGGTGTTGGGTTTGTGTGTGTGGGTGTGTGTTTGGTATTTTTGTGTTGGGGGTTGTGTTTGTGTGTGTGTGGTTTTTGTTGTTGTGTGTTTTGTTTTGAAGTATGATGTGTATGTATGTGTGTGTGGTTTTGTGGTGTGTGTGTGTGTTGGTGTGGTGTTGTAACAAAAGAGAAGGGGGGGGGAGAGAAAGAGAGAAGTGAGAGAGAAGAGAGAGGAGAAGAGAAGAGAGAAGGAGGGAGAGAGAGAGAGAGACGACAAAAAAGGAATGAATGAAGAAAAAGGATGAAGAATGAATTAATTAATTTAAAAAATGATGATTAATAAACTATCATAAGCCTCAGCCCCCTGAAGGGGTAAATTTCGATATAAAACTTTACATCCATACAAAGAAGTACTATAACAAAGGTTATGGGGGCACAGCAAACAACACTATGAAGCACTGTTCTCTATACGTAAAACCTTATACAAAAATAAAGACAAATTGCGTATAACTCAGTTAGTGCAGCTATCGGGAAAACTTTGGTTTAAAAAAAAACAAGTTTTTGATGGTATATAGGGTCCAGAAATTTTTTCTCGCTTTTTAACCTTTACAACAAAGAACAAATGCATCTCCTTTTTTTTGACATCTAACAAACGGGCACCCAGATGCAATCATCACAAGATTTAACAAAAACGATTCCATGTCAAATCCGAATACCTAGTCTAAAACCAGTCATTTGCATTTACAGTTTCGGTCATATTTGAGAGAGAGAGAGAGAGAGAGAGAGAGAGAAGAGAAGAGGAGAGAAGAGAGAGAGAGAGAAGAGAAGAGGAGAATCGAAGAGTTTTTTTTTTTTCCTCATTTCCCCTTTTTAATCTTTTATTTTCAAGGAATGCTTCTTCAATATTTCTAAAACTTCGTTCCCTTTCCTTCAATTGTTTTTGTTTGTTTTTTGTTTTTTCTAATCCTTTTTTGTTTTTCCTTTTTTAATCCCCTCCCCCCCCCCCCCCCCCCTTCCATTTTAAGTGCTTCATAAAAAATTTTCCCCCCCAGGTCTTTTAACCTACTTCTTTTCGTTCTTTTGGGTTTTTTCATCCTTTCACTTTTTCCCTCTTTCCCTAATCTTTTAAATCTTAACAAATTTTTTTTTTTTAATAGAACTTAAAGCCTTTTTCAAACCCTGTTTGGGGCGTATCTTTTTTTAATCTTCTTTTCTTTTTTTTTCTCTCTGTCTTTCTGTATTTTTTTCTTATTTTTAATTTGAAATCTTCCAACTTTGCCTTCCGTCGCTTAAAGTTCTAAACGTTCGGCGTTAAACCCAGTTCCACACGGTGGGGGTCTTAGGGTGTCTCCGGGCTACGTTCCGCGTGTCAGACCTCTCGCCCTTTACAATGTTCAGTTTGTTTTAGTTTCTTCACACCGGCGACCCTTAACTACACACACAAAAAAAACCTTTCCCTTTATGAAAAGCTGGTTGTGTATAATGGCAATTTTCTGTCTGGTGTTCTAAATTGTCAATTTTCTGTCTGGGGGTCTATATTGCAAAGTTTTTTGTCGGTTTGGGTCCAAAATTGCAATGTTTCGCGGTGAGCTAAAAGCAATGTTTCTGTCGGTGGGCATAAGTCAAAGTTTCTGTCTGGTGGGTCAAAATTCAAAGTTTTTTGTCTGGGGGTCTATATATTTTTCAATGTTTCTGTCTGGGGGGTCAAAATTTTCAATGTTTTCTGCTGGGGGGGTCAAAATTGCAATGTTTCTGTTGTGTTCAATTTTTCAATGTTTCGTCTGGGGGTCAAAATTTTTCAATTGGTCTGTCTGGTTGGGTCTATATTCAATGTTTCTGCTGTGGCTAAAATAAAGTCAAAGTTTCGCTGGTGGGGCTAATTGTCATGTTTTCTGTCTGGGGTCTAAAATTTTCAATGTTTCGCGGGTGGCTATATTGTCAATGTTCTGTCTGGTGGGGCTAAATTTTTTCAATTTCTGTCTGGGGTCTATATTTGTCAAAGTTTCTGTGGGGGCTGTGGTTCCCCCTCTTTTTGGGGACTTTTTTAACGGCTGAATTTATTTTCATACTGCTTGTTTGAACTGGGTTTTGGCTTACCGTCAGTTCGGACATTCTTTTAAGAGCTAATCCACGGGCAAAAATTATGTCAAAGGAGTTCACCTGAGTTTTTTTTATTGTTTTTTGTACTACATCCTTTATACCCGTCCCCGTACAACTATTCCCCCCCTTCCGGAATTTCCGTACCCCACTTCCTTTTTCTGTAAATCCTTTTAGCTACCTTTAAAAAAAA
Organism: Conus ventricosus; assembly: GCA_018398815.1. Classification (NCBI taxonomy): domain Eukaryota; kingdom Metazoa; phylum Mollusca; class Gastropoda; order Neogastropoda; family Conidae; genus Conus; species Conus ventricosus. The sequence continues at coordinate 7,550 of JAFLJL010012412.1, forward strand.
ATCTAAAACTTTTAATATTGCCCTGCCCTTCCCCCCCCCCCCCCCCCCCCCCCCCCTTTTTTTTTTTTTTTGTCCACCATTCTCTGTTTTTTTCGAAAAATATTAAAAACAACCACTAAAATTTTGTCATGCCAGATTTTTTGTTTTTGTTTTCTGGGGTAGTGGTGGGGGTGGTGGTGGTGTGGTGGGGAGATTAATTGTTTTTGTATCGTCGTCATTGTTGTTTCGTTGTTGTAATCGGGGACCTGTAGTGAAAATCACACACAAGGCCCGACTAGTTCTTGCTGCCCTTTCGCAGTGTCGTTTTTTCCATATATTCTGTTATTAAAATTTTTGCATTAAATGTGTTTAAATTGTTGTGTGTTTTGTGTGGTGGTTGTGGTGTGTGTGGTGTGTGTGTTTCTCTCTTTTTTTGACATTATTTTTGAGTGTAAGGGTAGGGGGTTTGGGGAAAATGAAAAGCATGAGTTTCTCCAATATCCATGACCCGATGAACTCCACCGGGGAAAAGTTTACCCCACATGTCATGAACTGTTTTTCCCTTTTCTCTCGCAAATTTAGAGGGAATTACGATAAAATAACGAATATAATAATATAAAAATAATAATTTTATATATAATAAAATATATATAAAATATATATATAATAAATATTATATAATAAAAAAAAAGTAAAAATGTCCTAAAAAAAATGAAAAAAACTCAAACCCCCCTTTCGGAGCAAAATTTGTTAAAAATTTTTAAAATGAAGGCTAAAATTCCTCAAACTGTTTCAAATATGTCTCCCCCAGGAGAGAGACTACTTTAAACAAGCTTGTAGAGAATTTTGCACTTTATTTTAAAAATAAAAATTTTTTAACAAATAAATAAATATATATAATAAAAAAATATATAAAAATTTAAAAAAAATAAATATATAAAAAAATATTAAAAATATAAATATATATATATATATATATGTGTGTGTGTGGTGTGTGTGTGTGTGTGTGTGTGTGTGTATGCATGTATATATGTACGTACATGTATATAGGGTAATTTAATGGGAAAAAAATCATATAATGCATCAGTCCTAATTTCTAAATAACAAGTAAAACTTACCTGACTCATTGACAAAGAAACAACGTTGTATTACATTAATTTCTTCTTCTGCAATCTGCAATCGTTCCCAGGATTATGTTACATGATCCTCTATTTTTGTCATCTTTCATCATTATCATTTAGAGGTATTATATGGTGTTAGGCATTCTCAAGGGGTTCTGGTGGGATCATCATCGACTTTTGTCAACTTAGATAACTTCAGCCTCCCTTTACCATTCTTCTTGCCTTTATGTTCTGCTTCTTTTTTTTTTGATGTGGCATGGAATTCAAAAACTATGTGTGACTGATCAAATGTTGTGAATAGTTTAAAAAGAAAAGAAAAAAAAAAGAAAGAAATCGAAACTGAGGTCACTATGAGACCAGGGCATGAAGGGCCACAGCATTTGGGGACTTTTTCTATGCTGTTTTTCCATGCTGATCAATGAGAATGACGATGATGAAGATGACGGTGTGAAACTCCATTCCCGTCTGGGTTTGCATGACAGAGCTCCTCTTTGGCGTTATAGACAGAGCTCTTCTTCACGGGGTTACAACCGGCGTCAACGAGGCCCAGGAGACGCAGACATCTGCAGCGTTGGTCAAGCAATTTGAACAATATTCTCAGAGACGCATCCGTTAAGTGGGTGTGACTGGACTGCGTGGTTCAAGTCTTTCCAGCAGAGTTTCTGGCAAACTCAAACTTTGGGTAGGCCTGATGGAAATCGCACCAGCGACCTCCTGGCTTGGAGTCCGCGATGCTAACCCCTTCCCTGATGATTTAGTTTTGTTTGTTTGTTCCTTTTCAGTATATAGCCTTCCTTCCTTTTTTCTTTCTTTTTTTTCCCCCTTTTTTTTCCTTTTTTTATTTTTTGTCGTTGTTGATGATGATGTTTACCTGTCCGGGATGTCTTTTTGTTTTCCTTAGGCTTTTCACGCACAGACCTGTCATGTGTGTCGCTTGACACGTGAGAAAAGGCTCGGTGGAGTCGGTGGGCTGGATTATAAGAGAATGAAAACTATAAATATGCTTAGCACACACAAAGGCGCACAAGCCTTAAGCGTCTCTGAATGTTTAGAAGGCCGCTGGGATGGGTTCGGCAATTTTTCCCTGACGAGGCGTGTATATTGATAACACCGCTTTTATTGTTATTATTGTGGTGGTGTCCTCCGAAAATCTCTGGATTCCAAGTCACACTTGACTCTGATCTACATTTGATTCATCGAAAAATGGTTGACTCACTGACTGATTGGTTGACCATTGACTGATTGGTTGACTTGCTGACTGATTGGTTGACTCACTGACTGATTGGTTGATTCGCTGACTGATTGGTTGATTCGCTGACTGATTGGTTGACTCGCTGACTGATTGGTCGTCTCGCTGACTGGTTGGTTGACTCGCTGACTGATTGGTTGATTCGCTGACTGATTGGTTGACTCGCTGACTGATTGGTTGACTCGCTGACTGATCGGTTGACTCGCTGACTGATTGGTTGACTCACTGACTGATTGGTTGACTCGCTGACTGATTGGCTGACTCGCTGACTGAGACGTGGAGAGTTTGAGGA
>JAFLJL010012415.1:0-10139 GCA_018398815.1 Conus ventricosus
CACAATGAATTTTAGCAGTCGCCGTTCATGTTTTATTACTAAATATAATTATTATTTTGTTTTTAAAAATGAGCACCGAAAAAACTGTTACCAACCTGTATACCATTCTGCTGTTTTGGAGGCCTAAGTGTAGGATACACAATGCTTGGTAAAAGCCTGTTAAAAAAAAACCGGCTGATCTGGCAAACTAGACGTTGACCAGGCAATAAAAGAATATTTTCTTGTAACAGGCAAACCAATCGAGACATTGCCCCCGCCAAAATTTAGTGACTTTTATCAGCCATCAGAAAAACAAAAGATGCAAGAAATCGTGTTTATCGTCTTTGGTATGACCGTTGTGTATTTTGTTGCACATAATATTGGCTGAATAAAAATGAACAAAATCTATTATTCGCCAAAAGGATATTGGAAGGGAATCACGGCAATAAAAAAGCTAAGCCAAGCAGCGGGAGTCAGTGAACAAACAGCAAAGGAATGGTTATCTAAACAAGCGATTTGGCAAATTTATTTACCTGCACCTAGACGAATACAGAGACCACACTTTGTGAATACAATACCGAACGACACCCATCAAATGGATCCTTCTATATTTACCCCATGATACGATTAGACAAAAAAAGATTTAAGTACGCACTCACAGTCATTGACATAGCTTCAAGATACAAAGATGCGGAAACCATTAACACAAAAGAGTGCTTCTGCTGTTGCTGTCGCCATACAACTGATATACCAACGAGGCCCGCTAACTTATCCTCGCTGATTCAAGTCGATGATGGAAAAGAATTTAAAGGCCAAGTGAATCAATTATTGTTAAAACATAGAGTTACCATTAAAAGAGGCATTCCAGGAGTTCACAGATCACAGCTTTAGTTGAAAACTTTAACAAACAGTTATCTGAAAGACTTTTTTCCTACCAGTATCACAGAGAGCTGATTGACAATTCTCGCAACACAGAATGGGTTAGAAGACTGCCCTCAGTTTTGCGCGCAATGAATAATGAAGAATTTAAATTAACAGGGCTAAAACCAGTACAAGCAATCAAAAAACAAACAATAAATGTTGCTGAAGACTCCAGTACAACCAGCAAACTATTACCGTTTGGTTTAAAGTAAGGTACCTTTATTTACTGGGGAAGCAGAAGGGGACACTCGCATCAGGGCAACAGATCCAGTTTGGAGTGTTGATCCATATGAAATAAAAAGAATTGTAAAAATGAATCCGCCCGTGTATTATTTACGAGAAACTGACACAACAAAACAACCAGCCCCTCAAGATCTTTTGTGAAGGAAGAACTGCAGATAATCCCACCAGACACAGTTCCAGTTTGCTTAATTAATTTTTAATTTACATAAATATATTTGAGTCTAAAATGAAGTTCAGAAGAAGCACAGAACGAAACAAAATGATAAAGGAAGAGACCTTGAATTGATACGGAATCATATGATACGAGTTCTACTATTAAGGACACATTTACGAGGATTCATCGGTACATGGCAATGCATCCAGATCACCTACAACCCAAATTCCCAAATTTTGATCATCAGATATGGGAAAAAATATCTTGAAATAATAAAAAAAATTCGAGCACATCAAGCAAACATGAAAAAAGATTTAGCTGAATTGGATAATGATATGATGAGCTTTTATAATAAAACTTGAGGAAAAATATGAAGAAGTATTATTTATGAGGTTCTCCAGTGCCCAATTGCATATGAAAACGCTTGACATTAACAAATAACTCGTTTTGTGTTTGTCTGTCAAGAGACTTTTTTTTTGTTACAACTGTTTGTTGATCTCATGTAGATTAGATCGTAGTTTTACGTTGTCATGAGAAAAGTCTTATTGTCAAACAATGCTTCTCTTTGTAGTTGTCCATGTGATATGTTTGACTGCACACACTGCTAGATATCCCCTTTGCATTTGTGATAAGATTTTTTGGGCTCAAAGACTGGTACATATTCGACCTTAAACCCCAACAAACTCCTTGATCAACCCCTCCAAATAATTCATCCTTCCATATTTCCTAAAACCGTCTTGTTAACAGTTGAATGCACAGGCGATCTTAGGTAATCAGATTGTATCATAACCACCCCCCGCATGCCCGTTTAGCCACTTCCTATTTCCATGACTTTATATATGTCTTCAGTAGGGATATCTATAACAAAACTATCTGTAGCTGTGTAAAGTACTCTGGACTCTGGATAACAGGGGTTTAAAGTAGTCATATAGAAATTCTAACATCAAAGCTTTTGATAATTCAAAAACAGTAAACCCAATAAATACAGGTTTGTTCCAATTTGACTTTCTTTTTTTTTCATTATTATGCAAAAAGCCCTCATGAAATCTTCCTAAAGTCCCTGATACTTCGGTTTTGAAGTCACTAATTGCCTCGTTCTCTTTGGTGACCAATCTGACATCTTCTATGCATGTGTGGATTCTTTCCATAGTCGTTCCAAAACAGCTGTTGTTCTTAGTCAGCTTGAATAAAGGTCTTTTTCCTAAAGCATCTGTGATTTAGTACTAAGATCATGTTCTTCATGATGTATGGTTTTCATGACATGTTTTGATCAAAAGAAAGCAATTTACACGATGAACTGCCTCTCAACTTTAATAAAAAACCATGTCTTAATTAAATTGTAGAAGTCTATAATGACAGACCATAATTTTTTATTACCTCGAAGATTAGGCACAAGTTTAGGCCCTCCTGTTGGATACATCTTTAGACTTTCTGCTGCTAAAGGTAGTCATTATGTGGGTCAAGAGTTCATAGGATATTTCTAAGTCAACTTCTAGATAAGACCTCTTTCACCGAACAGCTGTTAGAGATAGTGCAGTTGTTCTACAAATTCATGAATGTTTTTAATACCGCCAGTGTAAAACATTTAAAGTTCGTAAAGGAAGTGATTTGACTCATAGCCAACCGTACAGATTGTTTGCATCTAAATACATGAGATAGTTAACCTATTACTTGGATCAAATCATCTAGTATTTGTTGTTTCTTAACAGTAATGAACGACGCATACAATTCCTACCTCCACGCAATCCGTTTTCATCATCTGAATCATTGCAGGTCAGACAATAAATCAATCATAACTCCAGTAAACATTAAGAAAGCTCCCCACTCCATCCCGGGCGCAGAACTGCAAATGCGCGGTGAACCAGCTAAAATGTTTCATGTCAGGTCTTTCTGTAATTTTCAAAAATGTCACGCCAACAAACAAACGTCAGCCTTCAAGAATGAATCATGATATTCTCCCCATCGTTTTAAAAACACTCAACTCTGCCATGCATCTTGAGCATGCTGGTATAAAAAATCAGAATCACAGAATGTCCCTTTCCGCTCTACGAACTAGAAAAGAACGCGCTTTAGTGAAGTGTAATCTTCATCAAACCTTTCCCAACTGTTCATGACTCATAAGGGTAAACGTCCGCATTCTAACCGAGAGTTGGGTCAAAAGTATTTTTTCTGTTATTGGGCAGGACTTTAAGATATACCAGCGACTCTAAAATCCCAGTCAGGTGTGCATAGAGTCATAAAAGACATGTTATTTAAAGTGAAACACGATGTCCTTTTCTGATGACTGTGCAATGCATGTTATCCTGAAGCGTTGGTGTCGCGGTGTCGCTGGAGTCGCTGGAGTACGCTGCCTACTGCTTGCATATAAGAATGATAGTCGTACCTCGCAATTATGAAAGAAATGGGCACCTCCACAATGCTGGTCAAACTCGTAGTTGAAAGATTGCAGTTGTTGTGCGCTGGCTTCCTCTGAACTTTCCGCTAATGTGATCATGGGTCTCTTACTGTGATTGGGCTTTCCTCTGATGTCGCGTCTCACTGTAGACATTACTTCTAAACCACAAATGCAACACGTGAGGCTGAGTCATACAGTTGTTTGGTCTTTAGGCGACATAATAAATGTCTGAGAGATCAATTATAGAACAGACGTTTACGGCACTTCTGCATGCGTTTTAAGAAGTATTTTAGCACATCGGTCCTCTATACTATTCTGGATCCGAAAGGTGCGCAATTCGACCTGACAACAATGAAGGCAAATGAACAAATCTGAAAGATTACTCATTAAGACATTATCGAAGTTTCTGTGGGGTGGGCCCTTCATAAGGGACAATAAGAGCGACTCGAAGTCTGCGTAAACTACGTATGGACTGGTCTTGCAAGCAGCCGTTATCCAGTCTAAAAACTAACTTTAGATCCAGGTGGGAGCGTAATTTAGTTCTGTATACAGTCCAGCAGAACTTTTACAAATGTTTTTTATAATGTTCAAAAGCGCGTTTGAATGGATGGATTCTTGTTAAACCTTTTCTACAGATTCTTGTTTGTGCCCATCTTTGAAAGTAAGCTGCAATTAGTCAACTCATGTGCCGATATCAATGTGAGTTAATGTTGAGGCAACCCTGTTGGAAGACATTAGATAAGTCCACTTGGCTTTTGTCTGGATCACCTATTTCTGTTGGGCAGTCTTTTAGACACTCTAATATGCACCAAATTGTTTTCTCAGACCATGTGTTATACATTAAACAGTTATTGGTTTTTTAGTTCTTTAACTGATCAATTTTGTCCACGCTAACCAGGAAAGGATATTCCACTAAAAGTTAAGATCAATTGATGTAAATGGAGTCATAGTTTTACCACTGGGCTCGTCTGCGTGTAAGGTTGTGCGGACGTGACCATAGGTCAGCCGGGTGGATGCAAGGAACACACGCGCTCATAGGCGACTCGCTATTGGGATGATCTGATGAGATCGTTAGTGTGACGAGAGGTATCTGTTATATGAGGATATAGACAGACACTGTGGCGGATGACGTACGATTTGGAGAGAATCAACTAATGCTGGAGGGTATGAATGTAAGACTTGCCTACACAGGTCGGAACTCATAGACTTCACATGGGAATTTTAGTGGGGGATCGACCAGTCACGTCAGGAGCATCTCTCAGCACCATTGTCGGCATGCCGATCTCTGCGCATAGCAATATGCGAGTAGCGTCGGACAAGCTCTCAATCACAAGATAGTGAGATGTCTCTTCTGAGAGTTCGAGGTTCTGACTCTCTTTCAATGGGGAATTAGCACCAAACAACCGCTTCTTAGCAGATGGATGCGGAGGATATGTTGTCTTCTTGTTAGGTAAGTGGTGAATGAAATCTTTATAACTGATGTAGTGACTTCTGATATGCGTGCGTACGGTCAGTATATATGTTGAGTATAGTCTCTAAGCATTATGATTAGCGATTTGTGAAGGGAAAGCGGTTACGGTATATTGAGATTGAGGGAGTGTAAATTAGGTTTAGAGATGGATCAACAATTGACGGTACGTTTTTGGATCAAGGACTTCTAGATTATACATTTAATAGCGGTGGACAACACTCATCCCTTAAGCATTCCTTCAAACAATTCGTTCCGGTCCTTCTGAGATCTCAGCCTGTTGAGTTTTCTTTCTAACTCAAAAATATTTATTAAATTTTTAAAAAAATTACAACGACTCCAAAGTTGTCTAATTAGAATCAATATCATCGGGCTTTTGTGCTTGGACTCATAAACTAAAGTATAAACGCCCTTTGATGTTGTTAATGGAGCGGTTTAGAACAGAGCTTAAAGTCCTCGTTTACTTTTTTTAAACATTCCTTTTTTATCTGCTGGTGGGGGGGTGTGGGGGGGGGGTGTGTCGGGCTGTCGAGAAAAACTTGCCCTTGCCTTTTTGTTGAAGATCAAAACTTTGTCATTTATAGGCATCAAAATCGCCTGTTAAACGATTAAATTCTTCATCCTGTGATTTTGAGTCAACCTAGTCTTTATTTTGTCAGTTTGACGAACTAAGTTTAGCTGTTTATGAGTTGAACCATAGCTGTGTGCTTTTGGAGTTTAGTTTTTAATTTTGCTAGCAGCACTTACAAGCTAATGAAACACACGCCGAGACTTAAAGACAAACCGCCTAGTATAAAAGCGCGGTGCACCTACGCCTGTTTGCTAAGAGCCTACACTTATTCCTGCTGATAGACCACTCAAAGCCGATGCTCCCAGTATTAACATATGTAACAGCATTAAAGGCAGCAGAATAACCTTCGATTTGGTTTTGCTGTATTTTAAAGGTCCCTGCTCAATGATTTTGTTGCATTTGTTAATGTTTGTTAACACTAAGGTTTTTATTCCAGGGTTCTACTATCCCATCATTTGGCGACACTGCGCTGTAGGCACTTTTGGATAATGCATAACAGACATGCTTTTTTAAAATAAAAATAATTTAGTAATGTATTTCTTTTAATCTGTAACTGGAATATTCAAGCTGCGGCATCATATATTAAAAACAAATGTACATTAACTGGTTTATCGCCATCTTTTTCTTTATCAAATTTGAATGTTTATTCCGTCTTTAACAGTTTCTCCCACTTCAGCAACTGAGTATCCTCTGTTCGTCTTAGGTAATCCATAAACCGTATTTCGTATGTTTTAAATAATCAATCGAGTCTACACTGTGAAGTGTAGATCTTTAGACACAAGGTCACAGTTGGACTTCTACACCTCCCACCCCCGAACAATTTCTTATTTCGTCAAAATGCTGATAAGGTCTAAGCCCGTAGCGTAGATTTGGTTAGAACTACCCTCAATCGAACATTTGTACTTTTCGTTAGTTTAGGATTAATAAACATTTCACTTCCTCGTTTGAATGGTCTTCATCTTCACACAGCCAATAAATACCTTAAGTGATCTTGCTGCGGCACTAAAACTAAAATTCCATATAGCGTCATTTCTTGCTTCTGGGATAGTCGTAAGTTGAAATCCCTCTTTCGTAATATATTGCTCAATTTGGACTGGATGATTGTTTATGCTCAATCAGCCTTTGCGTAAATATAGGATGCTAACAACTTCAAACTCCTAACGGATGTCAGAAATGCTGTACTTTGCTTCGGTGCTGATTATCTGATAACACGGTTTTGAATTCATTAAAAGTTAGTTCATATGACAATCATCTTTGATTGCTCCTTGAAAGTATGCGCAAGCGCTTTTAACAACTCAAACTCCCCCCCCCCCTAAGGGAATAGAAAATCGATTTCATACGCAAATTTACAGCCTACATACTTTTTTGCCGAATTGCATCTTCAGCCGCTATTCTATGTATTTTAGTGCTTCTTCATTTTCGCTTCCTTGAAACGCAAGATCATCCCTTTCAATCGCGGTTAGCCATAGATCAGAAAATTAAAAAAATATTCTGCAATGTGTAAAGAAATATTTCTTGCCCCTCAAGTTTTTATAGAAATTTTTCTTACGGAATTGCCTGTCCCAGATTCTGGACAACTGTCCCTGTTTGGTCTGTTGCCTGATTCGAGTCTATTTTGAAAGTAATTTGCGCAGAGCCTGGCACAATCACTTCATCTGTCTCCATGACTGGAAATTTTGACAGTAAGAATTTGATCTGCATCAATGTAGATTGATTATTTGGAACAGTAATAATTCCGTTTATTTTCCTTCACGCCAAAGGGCTCTTCAGTCTTAATGCGGGTCAAGAAATTGTAACCATATGCTTGTTACATTTTTTATAAAACCAAATAAAAAGTTATTATTTAAAACATGCAGATTGAAGGCGAAGAAGCTTATGATGTTTTTTGATCCTGGAAACGACATGAGTGAAATGACTCCTTTGACACAGCATCGCTCAGCGCCCTCATGGCGTGAATTACAGAAATTAAGGTAATCTTGTACCAAAGTTTAGGGTCAGAACCTCCGAATTTATACCCCCTGATGATTTGAAGTAAAAGATGCGCATTTGTATGTGAAAAACGATCAAAGGGACAACCTGTACAGCTTGACAACTAAAAAAAGACCCATTAAAGTTTTTAGCGCATGAGTACAATTAGACAAACACTCAGGTGTGAAGCGCACAAATCGCCTTGGCAGCTCCTCTACACCAAAATTAGATAGGGATTGAGCAGTTGCTAAACTTCAAAACACACCACAAGACTCCCCAACATAATAACCAAATCAAAACATGTAACTTAAGAGTTAAGTTCAAACGCAGACGAAGTAATGCAAGCAGAAAACATTTTTCAGAAGACACAGCATTAAAAACTATACAACGAACCCCACCGCAACCCCATGCGAGAAATAGCGCCCTTGATCATGCTTTGAGAAGCATCAAGCCGAATTAACAAACCATTTAGGAAAAACTGGGTGAACTAGATGAGCCAATAAACAGATTTTTTTTAAATGGTTTTTTTTTTCATTGCCCGGCGGCTTAAAAAGATGGAATTTTTTTAAACATTTTCTACAGAATTCTTGTTTGTGCCCATTTTTTAAAGAAATGTGCATTAGTCTACTTTTGTGCGTATCAATGGAAATGTTGAGGCAACCCTGTTGGCGAAGACTTAGGAGTAAGTCCAAAAGACTTTTGGCCGTATCGCCTATTGTTGGGCCTGTCTTTAGACACTCTAATAGGCACCAATTTGTTTTCTCAGACCATGTGTATACATTAACAGTTATTGTTTTTTTTGTTCTTCAAACTGATAAATTTTGTCCCCCGCTAACGGGAAAGGATATTCACTAAAGTTAAGATCATTGATGTAAGGTTCATAGTTAGATACCCCTCTGCGTTTTTGCGGACGTATGCAGCCTTTGCAAGAACACACCACATAAAACATTTGTTGTCTGAATTCTTTATGTTTAGAACTGTCTTTTTGCGACTAAATGCTGGAGGTAGGGGAATGTAAGACCTCCTACAATCGGCTCATACTTAGCCTGTTTATCTATCTCTACGACTTCGCCCTCTGACCAACCAGAGCCTCTCATTTTGGCTTCTTCAGCGGCCACATAAAAAGTGTAAGCAGTTGGTTTTTCCCCAACCAGGTTTTAAAGTCTTATGAGAAAGAATAACCTGTTGTTTAGTTGAGACCCAGACTTCTAGATTTTTTTCATTTATTGTTATATAGTCGATTAAAACAGCTAAAAATTACTTAACTGGGGTCTATTGTTAGTTTACCGGAACTTAGAAATAGCATGAACAACACTTGCCTGTACGTTTGTCGGATCAATGACTTCTAGATTAATATCATTTAAAGCTTTTGACAAATCTCTCCTTAAGATTCCTTCAAACAATTCGTCCGGGTCCTTTCATATATCTCACCCATTTGAGTTTTCTTTTCTAACTCAAAATTTTTTAAATTAAAAAAACAACTTATCAATAGAATCAATATCAACGGTCTTTTTGTGCTTGGACTCATAAATAAAGTATAAACGCCCTTTGATGTTGTTAATGTGAGCTGTTTAGAACAGAGTTTATGTCCCCGTTTACTTTTTTAAAACATTCCTTTTTATCTGCTCGGTGTCTGCTGTTGAGAAAACTTGCCCTTTCCTTTTTTTGAAGATCAAACTTTTGTCTTTTATAGTCATAAAATCGGCCTGTAAACGACTAAGTTCTTCATCCGTGATTTGAGTCAACTAGTGCTTTATTTATTGTCAGTGTGAACGAATTAAGTTTAGCTGTTATTAGTTGAACCATAGCTGTGTGCTTTTGGAGTTTAGTTTTTTTAATTTTTGCTAGCAGCACTTAAAAGCTAATGAACACAGGCCAAGAGTTAAGACAAACCGCCTAGAGGTAAAACTGCGGGTGCACCTACGCCCGTTGCTAGAGGCCTACACTGTTCCTGCTGATAGAGCACTTATATTTGATGTTTCCCGTATTAACATATGTAACAGCATTAAAGGCAGCAGAAACCTTCGTTGGTTTTGCTGTATTTTGAAAGGTCCTGCTCTAGTTTTGTTGCATTTGTGTAATGTTTGGGTTTAAACTGAAGGTTTTTATGTCAGGGGGTTTTTACTATCCCTTCTTTTGGCGACTCTGGCGCTGTAAGTACTTTTGGAAATGCTTAACAGACATGCTTTTAAAATAAAAAAAATAATTTAAATAATGTATATCTTTTAATCTGTTATCTTTAAAAATTCAGCTGCGCTCATATATAAAAACAAATGTACATTAACTGGTTTTATCGCCATTTTTTTTCTTATCCAATTTTAATGTTTATTCCGTCTTTTAAAAAGTTCTCCCCCTTCCATGCAACTGTTATCCCTCTGTTGACCTTAGGTCAATCCATAAACCGTATTTTGTGTTAAAATTCTCAAGTCTTTGGGGGTTT
>JAFLJL010012422.1:0-40572 GCA_018398815.1 Conus ventricosus
CGGGATCGTAAACCACTCCTTTGACTGTCAACATTGGGGAGGGACTATTGCATGTTGTTCAGGGCAACTTAACGCAGCTCCCACTCTTCCGCCCACATACCAAACCCAGAAGTGCGGATCGCATCCCCCCTCCCCGCATTCATCGCACCCCACGTCATTTCTATCCCAACACACTCCAAATCCCTTTTTGCCCTTTCATCCCCCCCCCCACCCCCCCCCCCCCCCCCCCCTTCCTATATCCCCCCCCCCCCCCCTTTACAAGAGTCGCTGTTGCAGACAATCACAAATGCTCCTCCTCATCCTTTCCACAATGTTGTAAGCGTACTTGAGCTTACTGCTGGTCAGCCGTTGTTTCTCCTGTCGGGTCACCAGGTCCATCACCGACAGACCTTTAGCTTTCCATCCCCGAGTGTACTGCCCGTAACAGAGGTTGGACCTGGGAAAAAGGGCGAGTGATGAGTGAAATGTCAGCACATGTAGAAGACTCCTTGATGACCAAGAACTGGGGGCAGTTTAACCAAGTTTTTTTTTTTAAAGGAAGGAAAAAGGGTGAATAAATCTTTTTTAAAAATAACAAATACATCAAGCAAATCAATAAATGAATATACAAATTGATAGCAAACCCCCATCCACCACCTCTACCAATCAAAGAAAGAAAAGCGGGAAAAAGACAAAAAAACAGGAGAGGCAGACAGTTTAGCCAGGTAGGTATCAGTCAGAAAGAAAAAAAGACAGACAAAAGGGGGTTCAACTAATCGTTCATTACCCATGAGTTAATCACTCTGACAGTTCACAGCCTTAACAGTTAATAAACTTTGGGAACTTTTTTTTTCTACGATCACTGATCACCCAACTAGTAATTCATGATACTTTTCTTCATCAGGGGAAAAAAAAATAAATCCTTCAACTCCTCCACCACAGCTCATTCTTTTTTTCTTTTCTTTTTCTTCCTGAATTTTAATCAAATAAGTTGAGATATAACAGATGCGCCAAATGAAAACAAGGGGCGGCAGAGATTTCAACACATAAGTGACAAAACACCCATAGGGCAAAAAAATCGTACACATAGTATTCACTATAACTTACAACAATATAAAGAAAAAAAAAAGAAGAAGAAGAAAACGTACATGAAAAACAGCTGACCTATTATGCAAAAAGCTAAAAAACTGAATAATCTTTTACTGTAAAACACACAACAATTTTCAAACACACCACGCACCCCCGCCGTGGCAAAGTTGTCAGCGTCGCGGACTCCCGGGTGGGGTCGTGGGGTTTGAATCCCCTCAGAAGTCAAAGTGGGTTTTTTCTGCCCCGACCGCTCCTACCCAGATTGAGTTGCTGTGGACTCAGTTGGGAAGACTGGGACCACACAGTCGAGTTTCATCCACTTAAGGGATCTTTCTGAGAGTGTTGCTCAAATTCTGACCAACACTGCAGGTGCCTGTATCTCTCGGCCTGGGTTGACGCCGGGGTATATTATGAAAGGAATGTAGAGTACAGCCCTGTCCCTGTAGTCTCAGACCGAAACGGAAAACCGTAGCATCATCTTAATCATCCTCATTATCCACGGCCGCGCCAACCCACTCACAACCACAGATTTAGTTCATTCAACGCTTTGCCTGTTGACCCCAGCTAGGCGCGTAACGAGTCACCACCGCACTGTACCAGACGGATCTTTCCTCAGCGAACACGCTTTGTGTTTGGACGCTTCGGACTGGTGCAACATCATTAAGTTATATTTTCTGTACAGACGTTTTTAGACTAAAATTTCTGTACGATCCAATACCCCTGTGATACTTGGAAATGTACAAAAGCAGGCATTTCGCTCTTCTCTGTGAGTACCATAATTAGTTCGTGTTTTTTAAAAATTTCTGACAGAACTTTGCGACGGGGAAAATCTTGGGCTTTCGACGTGGCTCCCGCATGCTTCGGGCGTCGATTTGGGCCTGCCTGATTGTGCTGCGCATGGCATGATGTGTGTTGTGAGACGAAGTTGGCAACCGGCAGGTTTCGCCGTTGGCAATAGAATCTTTGTGATTTGAGAAGTTAGTTAGGCTTTTGATAAAGGGGCGCTATTTAAACGTGGTAGATTATTCTTATTCTTCATTGTTGCTACATTTTATATGTACTATGGTTGCATGTAGAGCTACGTAGCCTAAGGTAAGGGAAAAGTTGAGGATTTTAAACATATAACTACAAGCAAAATAATACCTACTGATAACAGTAATGGCTTGTACGGCCAGATCTATAATAACGTGAAAATAATAATTATTATAATTAATATAATACTTCCATTTCCAATCACTACATATATTTCTATCGGCAAATTCAATTAAAGTGTGTGTTGGTAGTAACAAGTAGGTGTCTTCCTGTAGGTTGTGTGTGTGTGTGTGAGTGTGTGTGCTCCAGTGTGTGTGTGTGTGTGTGTGTGTGCGTGAGTGCGTGCTCGTGCTGTGTCAATGCGTGCGTGTGTGTGTGTGTGATAGTGTGTGTTGTGGTGAGAGAGAGAGGAGAGAGAGAGAGAGGGGGGGGGTGGAGACGTACTCTTGGCCGAAAGGATTATGGACACAAACGTCATTCTCTCACTGATACAGATTTGAACGTTTTAAGGTCTTGTGTTGACTGTGTGCGGAAAAATTCCTAGTATATGTTTCCGGCAGACTTTTGCAGAGCAGCATTTCAGAGCGAGGGTGAGACAGGTCATTGAAATTCTTATCCGTTAAGATTTGTTGAAATGAAAAAAGCATGACCATAATTACTATCCTCAAATGGACACAAAATAATTGTGTACATAATACTCCTTATAGAACGTCATGAGCATTTTATTGTTACTTTCAAGTTGACATATGTTCATGATAGACATGTTGAATTTCATGTTGTATTGGGGTTGTATATAATAGCTTGATAATATTGACCTTTATTTCCAAAGTTTATGCATATATTGATAAAGATTAGGTTTTAAAACTTATTATCATGAAATGTGGAGGACGTATAACGAATGAACATCAACTATAGTTTTTTGTTTTCTAGATTTTTTTTTCAAACGGGCAAAGTGTACTTGCATGTTATATTGAGTGGGGGTGGGGGACGGGGTGGGGGTGGGGGCGGTTTGGATGAGCCTGGGAGATGGGGACAACAGCAAAAGACCGCTGTCATGTTGTTTCTACAACCCTTCTGTAACACTAGCCGCTGATCTGGAGTGTGAGACACACCACGAGGGGACATGTGCAGACAAGACATTTGGTGTTGTGTTTTAATAAAAGTGATATGTGTAACAGTTATGTGATGAGAAGTGGATATTGACTACATCTACAAGCTTTACCATACAAGGGTGCAGTTGAGAAAAACATTGTGTGTGAGTGTGCGTTTGCACTTCCGTGCGTGCAGTGCGTGCGGCGTTCGTGCGTAGGATGTGTGTGCGTTGTGTGTGTGTGTGTGTGTGTGCTTGTGTGTGATGGCTGTGTGTTCGTGTGTGAGTCAGGTGTGTGTGTGTGATTGTGTGTGTGTGTGTGTGTGTGTGTGTGTGTGCTGTGTGATGTTCGTTTTGTTCTGTTAAGTCATGCATTGCACGTTCAGTTTCAAGTTCAGCGTATCTCTCTCGTCTCTCTCTATCTCCATCTCTCTCTCTCTCGCTAATCTCTCTCTTTCACTCCACCCCCCCTTCGCTCTCTCTCTGTCTCTCTCCTCTCCCTCACCCTCACTTCCCCGACCACTCAGTGGGGCCCTCGTTTTTGCGTTGTGCCGTTGTAATATGTTGTGTGTGTGTGGTTTGTTGTATGTGTGTGTGTGTGTGTGTGTGTGTGTGTAGTGTGTGTGTATGATATCTCTGTTTTGTTCTGTGAAGTAATGACATGCGACGTCAGTTTCAGTTCAGTTTCTCTCGCTCTCTCTCTCTCTCTACTCGCCCTCTCTCTCTCTCTTCTTCCTCTCTTCTCTCTCTCTCTTCTTCCTCCCCCCCCCCCTCTCTCTCTCTGTCTCTTCCCTCTTTTCCCTCCTCTTTCCACCGATCCTCCTCTGTCTCTGTATACTGCCGTGTGCCTGTGTATTTGTTGTGTGTGTGTGGGTGTGTGTGTGTGTGTGTGTGTGTGTGTGTGGGTGTGTGTGCATGTTGTGATTTCTGGTTTGATTCTGTGATGTCATTGACTTGACGTCAGTTTCCCAGTTGTTCATGTTTATTCAGTATCTATCTCTCTACTCTCCCTTTATCACTTTTCTCCCCGCTGTCAGCTCCTGTTCTCTCCTCTCTCCTCTCTCTTCTCGCTCTCTCTCCTCTTCTATCAGTCGTATGCCGTGTGCCGTTTGTTTATGTGAATATTTTTTTTGTGATGTGTGTGTGTGTGTGTGTGTGTCTCCCACCTGGCGTGTGTGTGTGTGTGTGATGTGTGAGAGAGAGAGAGAGTGGCAGAGAAGTGTGATGTGTGTGTGTGTGAGAGAGAGAGAGAGAGAAGTGAGTGAGTGAGAGTGTGTGTGTGCTGTGTGTTGTGACGAGAGCAGAGAGGGAGTGAGGAGAGAGATGTTTTGGTATCCGCTACCCGGTTAGAATGATGAGATAGAGAGAGA
Source organism: Conus ventricosus (assembly GCA_018398815.1). Lineage (NCBI taxonomy): Eukaryota > Metazoa > Mollusca > Gastropoda > Neogastropoda > Conidae > Conus > Conus ventricosus. Next base: position 4,561 of record JAFLJL010012422.1, read on the forward strand.
AGACGGAGGGTAAAGAGAGAACGTTGAGAAGATGACGATCTGAAGAGTTGAGAGAGAGAGAGTGAGTGAGTGTGATTGTTCGTTATGGGAGTGCGCTTATGCCAGTGTACATCGTGAATAACATTTTCTCTCCTGATTCTGCTTGTTATTGATTTTGCGTATAACTATGTACAATAGCGATCTGTGATGTCAAGTCGCTTCATATTGTTGTATTATTAATCAGTCCTCCCTCACCAACTGCTATACTCTCCTCCCCTCTCTCTCTCTTCTATGAACTGGCTTTTATTGATTTTGTGTGTATAAAAGGTATCCGTGCATGTTGTTTCTCTTTATGTTTGTATTCTCAATTCTGTCTCATCCTCCACCCCCAATCTCCTCCCTCCCTCTCTTCTCTATGTCAGACTCTCGCTCTGCTCTCTACTTCTCTCATTCTCTCTCCTCTCTCGTCTCCTCTCTGCTCTCGTGTTTGCTTAATGCGCGCCGGTTGTGTAACTGTGCATGGTTCTTTTCTTCCCTAGTGATTTGTAATAAGTGGTTAAATTTACGTGCGTGGTCTTGTGTAGATTTATCCCCTTGCTTTTAACTCAAACCATTACCTCTCTCACTCTCTTTCTCGTTCTCTCTACTCTTCTCTCTCTCTCTCTCTCTCTCTCTCTCTCTCTCTCTCTCTCTCTCACTGACCACACACGACACAACACACTCACACACAACACACCCACACACACTCATCACTATACACACTCACACACACACACACACTACACACACACACACACACACACACACACACACACACTCGACTATGGGTTTGCAGCATTTTTTCGTCTTGCGCGGGTCTTGTGTTTTTGTTTTGTTTTTTTCCATTAGTCAGGCTGGTTAAAAGTTCATACCTAACCCACATCTGTAATGTTAATATTCATAATTGTTGGGTCATTGCACGGTAAGTTTCTGACTTTTAATGTTATATTTGTGAGGTTGCAGCGGATCATGTGTGCATTGCGTCTGTGCGCATGTGGCACTTCAGGGGGTGTGTGTTGTGTGTGTGGTGTGTGACGCATGTCGCGCGCGCGCCCGTGGAGCACGCGTACGAAACTTGCTGGCGTTCGTGTTTGTGTTAAGATTCGTGTATGTGTAAGAATAACCTTCGCAGGAAAGCGCTCACCAGTGTGTTGTGGACAAAAGACAATCCCGCTGTCTCGGTGTACACTCGCCTACCCTGTTGTGGAGCCGTTGTGTAACTATTGGTCAGCTTTTGGAGCGATACAGACCACCAAAGCAGTGTGTTGTGCGCTTTTCTCCACGCTTTCAGTTCTCTCTAAGCGACCTTGGGGCCATTATCTCCAGATCACTCTAGGGGTTTTAGATAACCAGAACGCTAGCCTAACAGTTACAGGTCTGGCTTGTTGGCTGCGCGCAGAATCAATTTGGTACTTCTGTTTCGTCCGCACGATTTTGAAGATTTTGACTCAAGCGACTTTATGCAGCAGTCAGAATCTGCGTGTATCATCGACTCAGCATAAATAAAAATAAGTCAAATTCTGTGGCCCCTTCTTGCCCTGCTCTCTTTGGTTGACCTTCAATTGCGATGTCCCTCTCCACGTCTGTGGCCTTGGTTTGGTTCATCGCGTGGTCACGGTTTCGACGAGTCCATGGGGGTGTCGATTGGGCATACGGACTTAGTTGGACCACCTCGGAGGAGAGCTCACTACGCCGGATCCGCGTCCCTAAGCAATTATTGTCGTCAGTAGAGGCTTTTGTAGGTGTATAGCCTTTGTATGTTGAGTCAGAACAGGCGCCTCTGAACACACCGATAGTGTACTCGGCTCAGCAGTGCTGCCTGTCCTGGCTAAAGGTGGGTTGCCTCTTGAGACTCTGACATTGACTTGCTTCCTGTGGAATTTGCCGGTGCCGGGGCTGCGGCGGGGCTGACCGGGCCTGTGTGCTCTAGTGGACGGGGTGTGTCGGACAATGGTAGCGGCGTGAGGGGCTACTGACTATCGAGGTGGTGCGAGTAGTGGTCAGCCAAAAAAAAAAAAAAAAAAAAAAAAAAAAAAACACTCGCACGCGCACACACACACACAACACACACACACACGGCACACACACACCACACACATATATATATATATATATATATTTTATGATATATATATATATATACACCATAATATATGCTACACACACAAACATTTTTTTTTTAAGGGCCAGATTCATAAAGCCATTTGACCCCGACCACCAGCTTACTCATCAATGACGAACGCTACCCTGGTGATGTAATACGGCTCTGCCGGACAGCCCGTGGGTACTCAGCAGAGCCTCGGTGTTTGTGTGCATGGACACTGCCTGACGATGGGTCACGCTTGTTGTAGCAGGATATGCTGCCATTCTCGTTCCACCGCCACCAACTCTGAGGCTCCGGGGGAAAAAAAATAAAAAACGCAGGCAGCCGACTGGCGGCTTCCATGTAACACTGTGCATGCTTGACCGAACCTTTCGCGCCACTTGCTGTCGAGTGTCCCGATGTGGCTGTTCCTGGGTTCAGCAATGACAGTTTAGCCTGAATGACTGGCAGTGTCAATGTGGGACAATGGAGTGAATGTGGTTAAAGAAATGGAACGAAGTGGTATTAAAGAACTGTATCAGTAACAGTTGGCTTTGATTGGACTGGCCAGTGACAATTTGGGTCAAAATGGAACAAAGTGTAGTAAAGAACTGTATCAGTAACAGTGGGCCTTGGACTGACTGGACAGTGACAATGTGGGACTAAGGGACAAAGTGGGTGAAAGAACTGTATCAGTAACTGTTGGCCTTTGACTGACTGACCTGACGGACGGTTACAATGTGGGACAAATGGAATCAAAGTGGGTGTAAAAGATCTGTTAAAAACATTGGGAGCTTTTTCCTTTATTTTTATTTTTTTTTTTTGAAGATTGATAGGTGATTTCACAATCTGTTCTTTTATTGAAGGTTTCTAATTGTCAGTACACGCAAAGAGAAGGACTTTATAAACATGGATAAATTAGGGGAATTTCTGAAGCTCCGGAAATCTGGTTGAGCTTTAAAATGCTAACTTACAAAATTGGATTCAACTTGCATATCAAACAGGATTATTAACAACATATGGAGGATAGTATCTGAAGATAATATACTTATTTCATATGTTTTCTTACATCTATTCGTAAACAATCTTTGCCTGGTTTTTTTCATTGATTTTGAGAGACATTTGACTCTGTACAGTAGAATTTATTTGTTGCATAGTCTTGACATAGTTGGGGAATGATATGGGGTCACTGCATACAGACATATTATAATATTATTAAATTCGACATTGCAGTAAATGGAAATATGTCTCAAAGGTTTCTCTGTTATAGAGGTTGTGGGGAGCAATTCTTTATCACCTAATGGATTTTCTACTGACCACAGATATCTTGCAACAAATTCATGTGATGATACAGTATCTAATATGATCAGTTTGCCGATAACAGAACTTTCATTTTAGATGGTGAGCATAATAATCTTATGAAGAAAAGGTTCACACATTTATGGTATCTGAAAAAGACTATTGGGTCTCTTAAGCTTAATTGTGATTTTTTTTTTAATCCATGTAAGGTTCCAGATAGTTGAAAAGACCCAATTTTGACCAAGTTTATTTATTCATGATGTGAAGATGGATGGCAAACACTAGATCAGGCACTTCTTCCGCTGTTAATGCTTTTGAGGGACCAATATGTTGAGAAAATGAAAAAAACCTTTTTTTTTTTCAAATTTATAAATTTGACCAAGGTTGTCCAATGATGAGTCAGGGGAGATTCAATTCTGATTTTGACTCATTCATGATTTTTTCTTTTCTTTTAATTCAATGTTGATGCTGATGACTTTTTGCCTATATAAAGATAAAAACAACACCAGTTAAAAACACACAAACCAGAAAAGCAGAAAGAAGGAAGTATTTCAAGCAACAATATTTGAAGCTTCAGTAGCTGTTATTTTTTTTCCAAACTGAAGCTTCAAATGAAGTCAGTGACAGTCAAACCGTTTTCTGGGGATGTTTTTCACTTGTGTTCAGTACATGACACTGTGCCTGAACTCTTGCAGTCAACTTGACTGAGGTCAGTAGAAAAAAATGCAATGCGTTTATTTTTATGCTCTACTTTTCCATGCTTGACTCTGATATAAAATAAGAAATTCGCTTCATAAATTGTATTAATTTTCCTTGCTGTGTTACATTATCTCACATACTAATAAAACAGAAAATATTATTCATACAGTAGCAAAAATATCAGATTTACAACACACACTCAACAATATAATTCTTACATTATTCACAGTTTAAAAAGACTTTGTTGATGAACAACCAATCGAAATTCTAATTTTGGAATCAGAGTCCATTTTCAGCCATTTTTGGCATCCCTTGTATGGGTGAGAGCAAGTGTCTGGCAATCACTCTTTGAAAATAAGAGTTAAGACACCTGCTCTTCACGGATGCTCCAAGGCCACCAAGCAGGCATGTAGAAGCATTAGCAACTTAATCTTGAATGCTTACTGAACTTTTCCTTTATTGAGTTTTTGTACGTGGGAATTTGTGTAACAAGGTTGGCATCAAACCAGCTGTGTGTATTAACGTCAATGTAATTGTCTTGGTACCCAGTTTAGGTTTAGAATTGAAACCTTCCATAAAGTGAACACTCTCCAGATTTAGATGCTCAACACTGTGGGTCTACCACAAACACATCAGTTTTTTAATGAGACGGGGGCAGTTTCTGCTGTTGTTGCTATTCTCTGTTCAAGAACAAATGCGACAAGCCGCTAGCACTCAGCTGAAGCCAACACCTTCTCCAAGACTGCATGTGCCTCTGCTGGCTCACTGATAACTGATCCATTATATACGGGTCATGTACACGCCAATATGCAGCTGTCAAGAAGTCATGGGTCCACCCGCGTTACCCCTTCTCCTTTTCCCCTTCTTCTGATCATCAGAACAGTGGTTGTTAAAGGCTGCCAGGCGTGGTGCTGATGGGGCTGTTCTATGATGGAGACAAGACAGAAACAGCCAGTGGAGGAGAGGGATGGAAAGCGGGAGTAAATGGACCTGGACAAACCAGCCTAAAAATTAGGATTGTTATTGAACAGAAACAACACTGCTGCGATCAACAGTGAGTCCTAGTTTGGGAACGTTTCCAAAGAAGACAGTGACTTTACTGTCATCTTGAAAGGCGTAGGCAATAAGCTGGCCATGGGAGGCCACACTCATGGCCCACCACACGTTTTGTCAAAATGATAGGCTGCGTCAGGTTCCCTCATAGAGGAGGTACTCCAATCTCTGGATTGTAGGTGCCTCAGCGTCGTGTTAGACTTTGAACATGTGGAACCATACAAAAGTTGGGAGAAGTTTCATTTACACAGCTACACACATAGACAACATACATGTATAATATAACTGTGTTTGAAATAACAGTGTTCTCTATACACAGAACAGTCATTCACTATATTATGAGGTGGGTTTAGTTTTAGAATTTTATATTGTGATGACCTCTGCTCACCCTATTTCACTGCATTCATCTTTCTCGACCTATGCAATCTGTCTGAGCTGTCGTCAGAGGAAGCCACACCCCTTAGGTACATTGCGGTCAGTGACTCTCTGACGCTCTCCATTTTATCTTCCTGTACTCATAGGGCTTGCTTCTCAGTAGTATCATAGTGTGTCGTTGGTACTACCGAGTATGCAGAAAGAAATATCTGCTTTCCCTTTGATCTTTCCCATCATAGTCTCACAAACACACTCACATCACAATCTTTCTCTTCAGTCCAACACCACAAAACTGATAAATCAAACACACACTCACACATCAACAAAACGTACATGAACAAATACTACTCACAAACACCCTGATGTCACTACACATGCACCGACCCAGACATGCATACAACACACACACAAACAAACACAAACGATACAAGCCATCAACCAACCGTTGGTCCAGGCCCTGTTCACTGACTATGTTAGAGATCACATTGTAAGAATGGACGAAAAACGGCAGCCTTCTCCGGGAATGGATGACACGGCGTTCTCATAGTCCATCACACCGGTTGTCAGGCTTGCCGTTTAGCGTTCCACTCTAATCACCGGCAGGTCTGCGCTTCGTTTCGTCCTCCAGTAAGCCTGCCGTCTTTAGCCGCTCGCTGCCTGCATCACATTGGTGTGCAAGTTGTACTTACACGTTGGATCGCTGCTTCTCTCTATATAGGTTAAGGTCCACTCAACACAAATTTTCTTCAGAACGAAAAGATCTTTGATTGTAATGTCAGGAATCAAACGTAAGAAGATGAGTGTGTTGGGTTACACATAATTATGTACGTGAACGCAAAAAAAAAAAAACAAAAAAAAAACAGCAAAAAAAGACGATGAGTATTAACTCTCATTTTTTTCGTGTGCTCCGTCCAAAACCTTACAAAACCCAGGTCCAAAAGAAACTCTACGAGGTGAAATATAACCCCCTCCCTCCCGCTCCCCTCTCTTCCTTTCATTAACCAGAAACCACAGACATACACAAGTATCTCAGATACATCACTAAAATTTATTGGTCATAAAACTTTGGTTACATAAAGTTATAAAGAGCAGCAGGTCCTTAATGACAGTACTCAGTTATTGATTACAGTTATCGGCTGTTCTGAATGTGGCATTGTTTTGCATAAGAGACAACATTAAAATGCAAATTATAACAACAGGATAAAATCCTTAGTGAACAGGCTGCAAAGTGCCAAGAAAAGCAAATCTCTTACCAAAATGGAAGTTTTTCAGATACACTTATCTGTCCATAGACGTGTCTTATTCCTATTTGATGTGATTCACACCTAACATATGGAATCCCATATTGTGATAAAGAGAGGGGAGCTAATCTGAGCTTCCTAATCCTGCTACTCACAGCGTATCTCCCTCTCAAAGTCGATCCTAGTGATAAGAACAGTCACTTACTTAAGTTAAAAATATCCTTCGTAATTTGAGATGTTGAAATGCAGGTTTCAAATCAAACTGTCATTCAAGTCATAATACTCGAGTCTTTAAAAGCATTAACACCACTACAAAAGGAATCATTTTGTGCAAGAATGACCACAGTTGGCAAGAATGCACGACATAAACGCATACCCAACGTCAGTGGTCTGGATATAGAGGACAAAAGAGCGGCCAAGGAAGCAGAAGAACATGCATGCCATGATGTGGCATTGATCTGTAACAGACGTCTGATGCTGCAAGGTCTCCTGGGAGATTCCTCAGTTACAAGAGAAGTCGAGTCGAAACAAAGGGCAAAGGTGGGCTGTATGTTCACTGACCAAGGAAAGGTGTTAAAAAAAAACTTAGTGAACTGTTCATCCTTGAAGAGGATAGGACTTTGAAAGGAGATCACACTGGTACATATGTACTGAGAGGCTAAGAAAAGCTCCATTTATTTCACATCAGAAATGGGGGGGATCCTGATTGGTAGGGTGTGAATCACGGCTAGTGGGAAGAATAAAGCACTACTTGGACTGTAAGTATAGTACATTACATACATGATTAAAAAACAAAAAAACAGAAAAAATTAAAACGCCCGTTGCAGGCACATGACAAGAGTGCATGTTCATCACAGGCCTCAACCACCACCGCAGCACGCAACAAGCACATCAGCAAAATCAGAACTAACTTGGACAACAGGAACAACACCACCACACGCATCCAACACAAGCCCCAACAACCACACAGCACAGCACCCGCATACCAAACCCCTACGTATCCCAGGACCACTAATGTGATCCGAGTGTTGACAGTGGACAGGAGCAAGCCCCCAGGAGCAGGCAGGGAAGGACATTCTTGGGGCACAAAGAGCCGCCTGAGACGTGCTGGCCGCGTAATCTTTGACACTGTCTCACACAGGTCCTCCATACCCTCCGAGCCTTTGTACCAAGGTCCCAGCTGTCCCAGGATCTGCTGGGGTACCCACGACAGACAATTGTCTAGCTTTGAAAAGATCGGTTTGTCTGTCTTGGTTCTGCCGACTTTCTGGGTATCCTTACAACCTCAATCCCCCCACCCCTGACCCCATCCCCAGTGTGGGACCAGTTAGAGAGCTTTACAGCCAGACCCCCCCCCCCCATCTGAAACATGGCTGTAGTGTTTGACTGTCTGAGGGAGGGAATCATGATAAAAACGAGAGAGGAAATTAGGGTAAAAGCATGGTGGTGATCATCTGTGCAAAAAGTTCTACGGATACGCTTGATAAACGGAGTTTGCCATTTCCATATCTCCCAAAATGCTGGACACAGAATCTGTGGATCTTTGAAGTGGTATCCAAACACTCTGCGTAGATATCACATGAGGGAGAGTCAGCAACAGCAGGGACTGATGCAGGTGATCGGAACAAACCACCCTTGAAAGGCTATCCTTACAGGATGCTGCGGAGGCTTGGAGCTATTCAGTCCAGTGTTTCAACACCCTATGCACTTTCAATCAGACAAGGAAAAAATCAATAAGGTGAAAATATGTTTCTTTAACAGCAAAAGACACTTAAGGAAAAAACCCAGGCCCTCTGAGCGTGTTAAGATTCTATCGCCATGTCCAAAAATCCCAGTCATGTCCATTTAACAGCGTTGCACAGTGAGGGAACAGACGGGATGGGAGGAGGGGACACAGATATCACAAGAGGAGGATATTCACTTGAAGAGCTTTGACATTCCTGCATTTCCTGCCCACAGATAATATGTAATCAGCATTGACTGGCACTCTCAAAGTACTGTTTTCTCCACAGTGAGATCTCACATCTGACGTCAGCTCCTAGCGCTTTCGGCATCACATACTGCTCTGGAGAAACTGCGTCTTCCATCCACGAGACTGAGATAAGCAAGATCAACTTCCAAACATCAATAGACGGACACTGCCTGCACAGTCCAGCCAGAGGCTGCACAGGTCAGTGGTCTGCCTCCAAGTCTCACTTTGGGCCTTGCGCCAGTACACCCTGTGCCCAGCACTGCTCGGGTGCCATCAGATTCCAGTGCACGAACCTGCACCTGAAACATTGTTCGGGTGACAGACCTGATGTTGAAAACCGATCTTCCTTAAAACTGTGCCAGTTACAAGCTTCAAGAGTACTGACCCTTGTAAAGATAAAAAGTTCTACTATCACAGCGTGGTGTTTTTCACAATCTTGGTAGATAGCTTTCCAGATGATACGAACCATAATGAAGTACCCATTATGTTATTTAATGATTTACCAAGGGTTTCATTGATCAAAAAATCCAAGTAAAAAATACCCTTCACACTTACATGAAACTTTTTCTCATTGATGTACAGCCACTTGACAGTAACCATGTGGAATTTTAACCATGTGAATTTTTCTTTTTCTTCTTTTTTTTTCTCTCAACACAATGTTGACATGTTGTATCCCTGTGGCCAAGCAGATCAGCCCCCTTTGGCCTTGAAAAAGACGGCCACCAAGGCTGTAACAATCGGAAGGTTTGAAGGGACAGACACAGCCACTCAGCTCCGTGACTGAACAGTACATGGAAAAAGACCGTAGCATTTCAAGGCCAGGTGGGGGGCATGTCTTCTGTGACGAAGGAGCAAGATTGAAGGTGGCGCAGTGCTGCTAGTGTATACAAGAGGATGGGTTGACACACTCAGCACTCATTTCAGAGAGGACAAGACACAAAGGCACTTAGTCCTAATGTGGATTAACCAAGTGAAAACTAAACGAAAAAAACAACAAACATTTCACGTCTGGTTCAGTGCTTCTAATGCTGGGACTTGCCATCAGGGACTGTCCACTTATGCTTTTTTTGTCTGGTGTTTTTAAGGACTGAAGGAAGACATATGTGTTCAAAAATTCTATTTTGTATGTAGATTAAATTGTCGATGTTTATGAGGACTGAAGAAGAATATGCCAAAATTTGTATTTTTGTATTGTAGATTAAATCTGTCGATGTTTGTTGAGGATACTGAAGAGGTCATATATGCCCAAATTCTGTTTTGTATTGTAGTATTAAATTTTTTTGTGTTTATAAGGATGAAGAAAGACATTCATCCCCAAATTCTGTTTTGTGTTGTAGATGCAAATTTGGTGCTTTTCCATCTGGGTTTGTGTGTTCATTTACATTTCGTTTTTTTTCTTTCCCCATAACACTGGCAGTCCGTTCTCATTTTCCAAACAATCACAAATTACACTCAGGTCTAGCACCACTGTGTGTGGTGCAGACACACTAATGACATGCCTTAATTAAATCAAAACTTCACTCAGACCAGCACTACCTGAGACTAAGGCAGGCACTCATAATAACAAAACAACTTAACAGAATATGCACACCACCTTTCATTAAACGCCCAGCACTGTCTGCGGACTAATGTACATATCTATAACAACACAAACAATGTAAAAACTCAAATTTCACATAGCACTTCTGTGACTACTTCCTGTGGACTAACACGTAATTAATTATGACACAAACCACCCTAAAAAAAATTTTTAAAAGCCACAAACTTCCATCAAGTCATGTGTACTAGTGCATGTGTGGATACGCACACAATTTCTTTTTTTAATTTAAAAAAAAAAAGAAAAATTCATCTCGAAAATATCTCATAAAAACTGACCTGCAAGGGGACTGGGATGGTACGGCGGATGTCGTCCAACCAGCTTGAAAATGGACTGGAGCAGATAATGTCCTTCCACCTTTGCTTGGTCTCTGTCTCATGGTCATCCATGCTGCGGCAACAACATGGCTTGAGCTGGGCCATGAACTGCATGACCCCCATGCGCCTGACAGGCGGCCACCAAACCAATTCGGCTTTGCAGGCAACATGAGAATGGAAGTCGTTCCCCCTGTCACTGTGGGGCCAGGTGATGAGGCAGACTCTTGATGCTTGCGCATGTTGTAGACTTTTTTAGTGCACCTGTAGGTAACACGATGTGGCCCTGTAAACATGCGCACGTGAACCAAACACGCAGGCACATACTTGTGTAAAAATGTCTACGCTCTCTAGTAAACACAGTACAGACAGGCTACTTTACACACAGAATGTCACACATTGAACACTCAAAAGCACAACACCATAATTATATTATTTTCACATATCCAATTGGACTTTAACACAAAAGCACACACACACATATTGCTTACACAGAAACAAATACGCCCCACATTTTTTTTTTTTCGTTTTCTTCATTTTTCTTTCTCACATTCTGTTTAGTGTGGAAAAAAAGATATATTTAGGCAAACTCACTTGTCTTACTGTTGAGGTTGGCAGAACAGTCAAACAGTCTTTTCAACATTATTTTTCATTGTGTTTTTTTTCTTATTTAAACATTACCTACAAGACTTCTACGCCTAAAAAAAACGATGGGAATCAGTTGAAAATGGTGAAAAACACTATCATCACTGATAAATGTACCAATCAAACCTTGAAAAGAGAATGAGGACGCGGCAGGTTACACCCACGCTGACAGTCTTCATACGTGGCGGGCTTTCCCTTGTAGAGCTCTAACGGTTGCAGAGCGTGCTCCACTTTCCCAGGAAGTTAATTCAGCCATTGCATGATGAAAGCTGCACAGCGGCGTCTCCCTTGGCGTAGGTTGGAGTGCCGCGTCCGGAGGGTGGTAATGGGGTGAAACCAGGCGTTGACACTTCTTTCTCCTGGCAAATGTCATGGAACTGATGACAATAAAAACCTGGCTGTGGATGTTCCTTCACCGCACAAAACATCAATAAAACTGAATAAAAATAATAGAGTATGAGGCGATAAACAAGCATCCTTCATCGGTGATATGAATGGATAATGACCACAATAAAGCCAGGTGTGGATGCTCTTTATGCTCTTCCAAACCATCTATAGAATCTGTGAAAACCAAATCCACATGTTGACACTGTTTTCACGCAAAACAGCAATGGAAGAGGAACAAAGAATTGCCACTACATTTCACTGCCAGCAGCAATGAAGTGAAACCAGGTGTTAACTCTCCTCTTACCTGCAAAACAAGCCTCAACCTCTATGACAACATTCTGCTTCATCATTTGATGACTATGGGGAATATTATGCAAAATGCTATGCTATCAGCTATATAAATGACAATATACAGCACTCTTGATAAATGCTCATCAAAGAGCATTACTGCATCCAAACATTTCTCCTTTGTAAGCGTTTGTCAGTTCTGCCATACGACCATGAAACTTCAGTGCATGCAAACATTAGATATACCGGCCCCCAAGTGAAAAATCAATTTTGTAACTATTAGTATTTATTTCTATTTCAGTCAGTCCACAAAAAAAAACACAGAGGGAAAAATCCATTTTGGTTCTATTAATTTCTATGTCAGTCAGTCCACTTATAATGCCACAGCAGGGTAAAAATTCCATTTTGTTACCATTATTTCATTAATCAATCAGTCCACAAATAATGCCACAGCAGGTGAAATTTCATTTTTACCATTAATTTCTTTATCAATCTGTCCACAAATAATGCCACAGAGGTGAAAATTCATTTTGTTACCAATTAAATTTCTTTATCAATCAGTCCTCAAAATAACGCCGCAGAGGTGAAAATTCATTTTGTTACCATTAATTTCTATATCAGTCGTCTTCAAAATAAACGCAACAGCAGGAGAGAGATTGTAAATATCTTCGTTAAGACCCCCTTCTTATTTTGCACGAAAACCCCTTTTCACATCCAACTCACGTCCATCTCATATCAGTTTGGCCAAAATTAACACCTGTTTTTAAACAAAATTAAACTCCAAAACCTCTATAAATCGACGTAATCGCCATTTTAAAACGGGGGCTTACGTGCTAGATAAGATAGGGTGATCTTGAACAAAGATATTTACATTCTCTCCAGGGACATAAAAATTAAGGGTTTACAGTACGCCTGTCTACTTCCAACGCTATTAATAAATCAGAACGCGCATATTTACATTCTCTCTAGGGCGATTTGGGGTGATTTGGGGTGACTTGGGGCGACTTGGGGTGAAGGTGTCAAGCGTGCTAAAGTGGGCGGAGGTGTCAGGAATGTCAAGAGTGGTCCTACCAGTTCCACTTGACATCGCAATGCGCCCCCGCCAGCCAATCAATACTGCTGCCAGAGGGAGAGAGCGGAATTAATACAACTGCTGCCAGCCAATCAATACTGCTGCCAGAGGGAGAGAGCGGGGAAAACCTTTATTGATTTGTTTGGCAGCGTTGCAGTGCAGAGCGCGTTACAGGCACATGCTGCGACTTAATTAATTTTTTTAATTTATAATTTTATTTGTGTTTAAAAATGAAGCCCGAAGAAGTTAGAAAGCTTACTAATATACTTCACACGTTGAATTGGAAGGGCCAAAGAGAAAGGTTAAGGAGCAGGTTTGAAACATCAATTACTGATCTTTTTATTCACATAAATATACAAACAAGCGTGAAGCAGGCCATCAGTGAAATACCAGATTCGTGGCCCCAACAAGCCATAAAATTGTTGGCTATTTTACTTGATTATATGGCTTCTCAAGATGTTAATCTGACTGTTTCTACTTGTCCTTCAGGGGTAACTATTTGCTTTAATGAAGATTAGGTTTTACGATTAGAAAAGACTATAAATAACAGTTGAATTTTATAATTTTTTTTTTTATTTATTTTAGATTAAAAATGGCTCCCGAACTTAGTGTATCTGATTTAAAGAATTGTAATGAACTATTTAACGAGACAATGAAGCGTTTAAACATTGATTTTAGTAAATTTCTGGTTTGAGAATGATGTAAACAATATAATAAAGTCATAGCAAAACTATTTAACGAAGAACCAAAGTGATGAACATTGACTGTAGTGATTCAGAAAAAGCTAAAATGCTGGCGGATGTTATTATAAGGTTAACGTGTCTTGAAGGGGTTGCAACGCTTGGGTGAAGAATAAGAAGCGCGTTTTTATTTTACTTTTATATACATTTATTTTTTTGATTTACATAAATATTGTGGCTTTAAAAATGACGGGCCACAAGTAAATTCGAGGATGGAAAACTATATACGATGGAAGAAATACTTGATATTGAAAAAAAACAATTGGGCCCAATATGTTTAGCGAAGTAGACATGGACATCATTAACCCTCGAACTTTTCATGAAAGCGTGGCCACGCCATCTCTAAAATCCCAGAGTCTCTTCAGATGGAGCCCCCCAGTAAATGTGCTGTTGCCGTTTGATTGTGATTATATAACGCCTGATGATAGTAACAGGGAAAGTCTGGGTTTCAACAAGGCAGAAAGAAGTAATCAGCTTCACGACTTTAACTTAACTGGGCTGACTACATGCTTACACAGTTTAATCATGCAAGTGAGGAGGCAAAGTTAAGGGGTTCGGCTGGTCTGAAGGGACAGTCCTTCAAATTATATTGAAAAAAAACAAAGTTCTATCCTATATTTTGGCAATTCTCCCCTTTCTTCCCAAAAGAGTTAGAGTTAAAACGAGCGTCTTAAAATACATAATTCTGACAACATGTGTTTTATGTGGTGTGTTTTAGCACATCTACATCCTGTCAAAATCATGCAAACAGAGTCTCCAATTATGAAGCATACAAACAAGAGCTGAACTTTGATAACAAAACCCTTTTCCAGTGGTTTTAGAAAGTATATCTCAGTTTGAAGAGCAAAACAAACCAATCACTGTAAACGTATACACATGGTCTGTAGAAGCCGATCTAGGGGCTCTAAGGGTTTCTCCCAACGCTCCAAACTTTAGGCGAACCCCCTTAACAAACATGTAGACTTAATACTGTTTACAGATAGTACAAAGAGTCATTATGTTTTAATCGAAAAATAAGCAGACTTATGGTTTTTACATCAAAGGATCATGCTAAGCAAGGGCTTTGTAGGTGTTTGGTCAGAATCCTACTATGAAGCAGCTGCCAGTCTAAGAAACATTGTAAAAGTTTTGTAGACTGGAACCAAACTCCTCCCCACCAAAAACCAGGATCTAAAGTTAGTTTTAAAAATTTACACAAAATGCAGATGAGCCCATACGTATTTTATGTGACTTTGAATCGCTTTGCCGAGTACTATGGCCACAACAGCAAGAACAAAAAAAAACCTTTTTAAACCCCACCATCAGATCTGTTCTTATGCTTTTTACTGTTGTAGGTCAGACCGGTCAACACACGACCCCCCGAGATTTACAGAGGCCCCAACGCAGCTAGTGATTTTTAGAGCAGAGGAAACAACTTCGCAATCGGGTTATCCAACCAACTAAATCTTTCAGGCATTGTTATGACTTCTGAAGACCAAGAACGTTATGACTCATCTACACACTGTTGGATATGTAACAGGAATTATTAGGCGACCAGTGAGGGGACCACGATCACATTACTGGAAAGTTCAGAGGAGCTGCACACAAAATTGTAATCTTCAACTTAAGGTTGACCTAAGACAGGAAACTGCCTATCTTCTTTCATAACTTACGCGGCTACGATTCTCATTTCTCATGCAACGTGACTTCTGAATATAAGAGGGTTACCTGCATTGCACAGTCTTCAGAAAAGTACATGACTTTTACTTTGATCTTTATCCTTTTATGACTCAGCCCAACATTTGATGGGGGTTTGGATAAGTTGGCGGGATCTTACAAGACTTTCCAAATCACTAAACAATACTTTGACCCATCTTTAGTGCGCAAAGGAGTTTATCCTTATGAATACATGAACTCGTGGGACAGGTTTGATGAAGACTCGCTTCCTCCAAAAGGGGCGCTTTCTTTCTAGTCTTAGAGGCAAAGGACATAACTGACTCTGACTATGAATACGCACAGAAACCTGGACAGAATTACACTGTCAAACAATGGGCGATTATCATGATCAATATTTATTGGCTGACGTGTGTTTATTAGCAGAGTCTTTCAGAATTACAGATCTACATGCATAAAAACATTACTGTCTAGATCGCACATTAATCTCTTGCGCCTGGTCTTTCTTGGGATGCATTCTTAAAGTCTACAAACATCAAGATTGACTTAATTTGATTTACCCAACTTCAGATGATTGAAGATGGGCTGAGGGGGTATTAGCATGGCCTAAAATCCTTACTGCAAAGCCAACAACAAGTATTTAGACGACTATGACCCAACTAAACCTTTCTAACTATCTAATGTATTAGACGCCAACAATCTGTATGGATGGGCTTGAGTCAACCGTTCCACTGAGAAACTTTACAATGATAAAAAGGGACCTCATGATGTCAATACTGTGTTAGGATGTTGTCACGCTTCCGCCTGATAATCCAATAGGGGAAATCTTGAAAGTAGACTTAAAATATCCTTATGAACTACACGATCCCCATAACGATTATCCTCTGGCCGCAGAAAGATTAAAGATGGTCCTATCGAACCCCTAAACTTGTGCCTAATCTTCGCCACAAAACTAAATATGTGTGCCATTACAGACTGTTACAGTTTTACTTAAGACACGGTCTGAAACTAAGAGCTGTTCATAGAATCATTGCTTTTGACCAAGAGCCCTTTATGAGGCCCTACATCAAGAAGAATACTGATCTTAGAACTCAAGCCACTGACGCCTCAGAAAAAGACTTCTTTAAACTGATGAACAACAGTGTTTTGGCAAAACTATGGAGAACCCACACAAAGTAAAGATGTAAAATTAGTTACAAAAGAAAACCAAGAAATTTAAAGTTTGCCTCTAAACCAACTATCAAGACTTTAGAAGATTTAACGACAGCTTGGTTGGCATTATGTGAAAGAAAAAGGATGTTAAGTTGGACAAGCCGGTGTTTATTGGCTTTACTGTATTAGAGTTGTCAAAGTTATTGATGTTAGAATTTCTGTACGACTACTTTAAACCGCTGTACCCAGAAGCAAGAGTCCTTTACCAGACACTGACTCTTTTATTCTAGACGTCCAACTGAAAAACTTCTATAAGGATTTAGAAACAGAAGGGGTTTAAAAGGGAGTTGAGGGGTGGTACGACACATGTGACTATCCAAAAAAACAGCCCTTTACATTCAACTGTAAACAAAAAAGTGATGGAAAGATGAAGGATGAACTTAATGGGACAGTTATCAAAGAATATGTTGGTTTGCGGGTCGAAGATGTATAGCGTTGCCCCCCAGACTTCTGTAATGAAGAAGGCTAAAGGTATAAGTAAAGAAGTTGTCAAAAAAAATATAAACTCACGAAAACTACAAGCAAGCTCTCTTTGATAAAAAAGATTTTATCACACAAATGTTAATCTGCGCTCTACTCTCCATCAAGTAAAACACAACTGCAGTTAATAAAGAAATCACTACCCTTTAAAACAATAAACAAGAGAATTTACGTTAATTCTGAGCTTGCATATGCTGTAGGGCATTGGAGAACTTAACAGATTAACTTGACTGACTTGACCTGAAATTAACTTAAGAACCTAACTAGTACTACTTAAGACCTAACTAGTACTTACTTAAGAACCTAACAAGAAAATTACTTAAAACTTATTTTTTGCATTTAAACTTGTAATTTACTTGCCTTAACTTAAAAAGAAACTTTTTTAAAAACTAACTTAACTTGTACTTATCAAGTTTTTAAACCTTGTACTTTATTTAGTTCTTAAAAACTATTCCATAGAAAATGGGTCTACAGCAGGAGGTTGAAACTTTTTTTGCAGAAGCTGGTTCTTCTTCTTTTACTGGGGTTGGGGGGGTTTGTGACTTTGCTGCTAAGTATGGCGTTGGGACATTTGTATGCTAAAACCCCCACCAACAAAAAACAGCAGCAAATACATAATAATACATCTTTCGTTTGTTGTGATTGTGTTGTTGTTAATTGTGTTGTTGTTGGTGGCGGCATGTTGTATTACTATCTAACAATTTTTGTTTTGCTGATTGGTTTGCTTTTTGCAGTCTGTTCCATTCAGCTAGTTTGCGACCAGCCTCAACACGTCCAGGACTTTTAGACTTAGTAACATACTTACTTGTGGCACATTCACTTGTGGTACATTCACTTGTGGTACATTCTGCTCCTGCGGGGGTCCTGCGGACGGGTCCTGGGGGGGTCGCAATCTTCTTCTCCTGATCGCTCATTTTTTTTATTGCGATTAAATTTAATATGATCAAATTAATATGATTAAAAGTAATTAACCCCATGATGAATGGGCATAACATCGTCCCAATCTGTAATACATGTCACATGCAAGAGTTTCTAGTGACTTGTTTAAAACCGGATCTTGTGATAAGTCATTTTTTAAAAATCTTCTTCTGAATCAACTGGGCCATCTTACTTACTAACTAAGCATATAAACTAATCATTGTCTCCCCCACTGGATCTAACCATTTTTGACCCTAGCTGTGCTTCGTACCTAGCGTGTACTTCTCAACGTCTGATGTAGACAGTTGCTGAATTTGTTCAATGCTTAGTTCGTGCCAAAAATACTGTTTAGTTTTTCCACACGCAGCAGAGAGTATAATCTTTCTTTTGGCAGTGGTCTACGGAGTAGTTGCTTGCTCCTCACACTTTAATAGTTCGTCACAATCCATTTTAAAAAGCAATAAAAAAAAATATAATACTTTTAAAACCATGAGTTTAACGCTGGTTAATTATGCAGGCCTATCGTTGGTTTTTATAGTTTATTCAACCCTTGCAAAATGTTTGTTAGGAATAAAACCGCCCAACATGGGAAAGATAGAAGATTCGCCAAAACTAGTTGCAACCTTATTTTTAGCTTTAACAACAAAAGATTATCTGATTAAAAAGCACATAGACAGTCTTTCGTATTTTGATTATTTTAATTATTTTTTTGTTAATAAAAAGATGAGTGAAAAAAAGATTATCAATACGATTTACCATTTGGGCGTGATTGGCGGTTTAGTATAGGCTATGGCGTACTAGCAAAAAACATGTTTAAATAAAGCCGGCGGATTTAGGAAGGTTAGCACATTGAGGATGTTGTTAAGGTTATAGTTGTAATCACTGCAGGGATTGCGTCAAAAGACTTTCTTGTTACGCAGGGTATTACCCCAGAAAATATTAGTACATAGAAATTAATTATAAGAAATATTTTATAAAAAGATGTCTGGATTGGTTCAAATGGTGGGAGGGGCTATTGTTAACGCTTTGGCCTTCTCCGGAAGCAATTTATATGTTTAGTAAATTGCGGTCCGGATGAAGAGAGAGAACGTCATAACAAGGAAATTTAGAAGATTTAGCAAAGGGCAAGAGACGCTTACGAGAAAAGACGAATTGCTCATTTTGACTTTATTAATAAAAATTTTAAAGAGAAGGGGCATGCAGAGAAACACTTTACAGACGTTGATGACGCAATGAATGGTATTACTTAGTGACAGGGAAGAAGTTTCTAAACATCACCGCCGCCAGAACTTTCTGACTTTTATGAACCATTGAGGAACAGAAGACTGCAGAGATAGGTTTTATTGTATTTGGGTTTATGACCTCAGTCTATCTTGTCGCTCACTTTCTTGTGTAAATAAAATGCATTTAAAATATGGATAAAATATTTTATTCCTAAAGGGTATTGGAAAGGAAAGACCGCTATTGAAAAACTGAGTAAAGCCGCTAGAGTGTCTGAATCAGATGCGAAAGACGGGGCTTTCAAAACAAGAAATTTTGGGGCAAATATATCTGCCCGCCCCCAAAAAGATAATAAGACCTAGATTTGTTACTCATTTTCCAAATGACACCACCGGGATGGCTTGTTGTATCTTCCACATGACAAAGTTAGAAGAAAAAAGTTTAAGTATGCTCTAACATTTGTTGACATGGCTTCAAGATACAAAGACGCTGAACCTTTAACGGATAAAAAGCTCAACTGCTGTGGCCGTGGCTTTACAAAAAATATACATGCGAGGCCCATTAAAGTATCCAAGGATGATCCAGGTTGATGATGGAAAAGAGTTTAAAGGTTCGGGTAAACCAGCTGTTTTTAAAACATCATGTTACAGTTAAGAGAGGGATCCCAGGCAACCATCGATCACAAGCCTAGTAGAAAACTTTAATAAGAATCTAGCTGAACGTCTGTTTACCTATCAATACACAGAGAAATTAGGACACTACGAAGTACACTCAAAGTACAGAGAACGCAAAAATAGAATGGGTTAGGAGATTGCCATCAGTCTTACGTGCCATGAACAATGAAGAATTTAAAGCAACAGGTCTTAAACCAGAAAACGCGATCAAATTAAAAAAAATTAGCATTACTGAAGACGCGCAGGGGAACTCAAAAACTCTTGCCGTTTGGACTAAAAGTAAGATACTTGTATGCCCCTGGAGAGGCAGAAGGCGATGTTAAAATTTTAGAGCTACAGACCTATATGGAGCGTAGATGTATATAAAGTTGAAAGAATCATGAAAACGCCCCCCCGTATATTATTTAAGAGAGACTCTCTCTTCTAGCGGTGCTACCACGTCTAAAAGGCCTGCCCCTAAAAGATCGTTTGTTCGTGAAGAGCTGCAAGTTTGTCCCGCCAAACACAGTGAGTTAACAAAAAAAATAGTATTTCCCTAAATTTATAATTTTTTTTTTTGCTAAACTTTTTTTAACTATTTTGGAGTTTAACTGATCATGTGTTTGTTTTTCAATGTTCTCTTTAATTGCATCAGTGTCTACCTGTCTCGTGAAGTAAAAGTCTTTCTCCCTCCTTTTGAAGTTCAATTTTTTGTCGTCTATAATCATCACCGTCAGCCATAAGCTTCTGAAATTCTTCGTCTGTAATGTTTTCATCCTGTAATGATTTGTTTTATTCTTAATCTTAATGAACAAAGTTTTGCTGATGCTAGGGAACAATGGCAGTGTGCTTTTGTAATTTAGGAGTTAATTTTTTAAAACAGCATTTACAATCATAGACATGGCCCCTAAACCTAAACCAAGGCCCACTAATGCTAAAGAGGTGAGCCCCAACCCCAGTAGCTAAAAGAGCACGCCAGACCCAGCACTTACGCTAGCTACAGCTGATGAGCCAGTAATTACATAAGAAAGAGTATTTAAAGCTTTAGCATTTTCTTTCTAGAAAAAACCCTTT
The DNA here is from genome assembly GCA_018398815.1 of Conus ventricosus. Taxonomy (NCBI): domain Eukaryota; kingdom Metazoa; phylum Mollusca; class Gastropoda; order Neogastropoda; family Conidae; genus Conus; species Conus ventricosus. The sequence continues at coordinate 25,555 of JAFLJL010012422.1, forward strand.
ATACTTATTCATGTCGCTTTCTATTTCCTTTTGAAGTTCAGTTATTGCTCTAACCTAAACTGTTGAACCTCCATTTTTTAATCAAGATTATTTTTTTTTAAATTAATCTTATATATATCTTTTTTAGTAATCCTTTGGCAGCACTTCATCAACAGAGTAAAAACGCAATAAAAACACATACTTAATAAAAATAAAGTCAGTACTGTTAGTTTGTCTTTGTAAACCAGTATAGTAACCTTGTCAGATGATGTAAGGGTGTTTTTTTCATCTCCGTTTTTAGTAATAACAATAACGAGCTTAAGAGGGGCATCCAAGTTTTCAGCCTTTTTTTGTATGCCTCTAATAAAGGCATGTTCTGGCAAACTAGAATCGCCCTCCTCGGAGTAATAAAAGCGAAAAAATCATCGTCATTTGCCTAGGTAGTGATTAGTTTTGGGGGAAAATTTTCTAAGCCGACGGTGTCACCCCCCATTTCAGCTAAGGACTTCTTTCTCTGTAGCACATATTCAGAACCTCGCTTAGTTATTTCAATCTGCTTTTTCTGTTGTGTTCCTGGAACCAGGCTAACAAGAATGGGTCCTTCATTTAAGGCTTTTCTAAAATTGTTGTTTTATCATAGTATACGTTGGGGCTTCGTAGTTCAAACTTTAAATTCAGTCAATTTCAGGAGCAGCGCCCAAGCATTCTCTCTTTTATGAAGTTTGTATTCGCGTTTGCCAAAATCGTTTGCCTCTTAAATTTTTTAAATCTCTTCTAGTTTAGGATGTTGCTGTTGTTTTTTATCTTCAATTTCTGTTCGTTTGTAAACCCCGTCATCTGTATACTCAAATCCATAAACATTTCCTGGCACTCCTATTAGATCAAACTCGGTTGTGTCTGTTTGGTCTTTTAGCTCTACTGCAGTGCATTTAGGAGCTAGCTCCGCTTTTAATTCCGGCCATAGAAATTCTTTTTAAAAAAACAAATTATAATAAACAAATTGTTGTAAGTAACCAAATAATAAACAATCTACAATAAACAAATTATAATAAACAAACGTATTGAACTGGGGGGTCAGTCCGTAAGCATAGCTTAGCGTGCTTAGATTTTTCTAACTGCTCTTTTATTTTTTTTTAGCTATCTTTGTCCCTTATTTAAAATTTTCACTTAAACATTCTTCAAAACTATCTTTGTCTTGTCCCCCTTGTAAAATAATAAAAATGATTTTAACTGCGATCGAAAGTTTTTTTAGACAGCATTGTTTTTTTGAGTTAAGAGCCACACAGAAACTAAGGCGTGGCGTCCGCTAAAGGCTAGCTTTGAGAGAGCTTTTCTTTTTTTAACAATGTCTCGTTCAGCCGAACAGTCATCAATAATAAAAAGGTTTCAGTTCCCTCAAATAGTTCTATAGTATTGTTCTAAACAGTCGCTCGTTTGTCCTGGGTTTCAACTAAAAATATATTATCGTCTGTCCAAATAAACTTCCTTTCTTTGTAAGACTTGTTGTGCTTAATGGTTGTCCCAGAATATAACAATGTGCTCGTAATGAAACTGAATATTGTTTGTAACAAATCAGTACAAAGGGACATTTTTCCCACACCCAGTAATCCCGCAGATAAGAGAACAGTGCGGTCTTTGGGCAGAAACTTGAAACTATCCATCTGTTTTTTTAGAATATTTCTTCTACATTTTAATAAGCCACGTCTTTTAGCCTGTTTTCTTCAATGTTAACTGAGCATCACAAACCATAAAAACATGCATTTTTATTGGGGGGCGTTTCCGTTGCTTTCTTGCGAATATTTTTTTTTATACCATCTTGCCCTATCCTTTCTCCACTTCCCAAAAAATCTGTTGTCAAAATGTAGATCTAAAATCCAGCCACAGCCATGTTTGGTTAATAAGTAGTCTTCGAAATCTTACATCATAAAGGCGAAGTTTTTTACATACACGATCAACTGCAGGATCCCTTTGCCTACCTCCAGGAACAATTTCTTATTTCTTAAATTAAAGTGATGGTGAGGTAAAAGTCCGCCAGCCCGAATACAATGATCAGACTTGCCATTTATTACACAGTCAACCTTTCTCAATTTTGGATTATAAATGCTTCTGATTCTCTCTGAAAAGGAGTTGTTTCTTCAGTAAACAAGAACAAAATTCCTTTTAAAGAATTCAGAGATGATTTAGATGTATGTTCCAGAGAGTGTTCGCTTGTTTTTATTTTCTGTAATGGGTGTATAACCATTTCATAATAAATAACCGTTTTACTTTTTTACTGGGTTAAGATTGTTTGGCCAGTCCAGGGTTAGTTTAAAAAACATCAAATCAAGAGAAATGTCGCTGACTGTGTTATTTAGTTTAAAGGGTCTTTCAGACAGAACAAAAAGAATCGTTAGGATTAATGTCAGTTCTAAGTAAGTTTTCTTTTTTGTGCGCCTTGGTAATATGGCATATGCATCTTTTAAAAGTTCAAAATCTAGAGGGATGCAGAATCTGTTGCCAAATGCTTCTGCTACTGCCTCATCTTTAACATCTCCTTTGCATCCTCCGCTTTAAGCCTGTGCTTGAGGACGTTTTGGGCCTTGTATTCCCCGATACTTTCTCTTTTCTTTCTTTTTTAGGCAGCCATGATCAGAATAGAGGGCAAAATATCTGCCTCTCTTAGTACAAAAAACTTCTTCGGCCCTCCAGTTTAATTGCTATACGATTAACGATTGCCCTGCCCAAATTAGCAAACAACAGTAGCATTAGGTCTATCGATTTAATATCTATTCTGAAAGATAGTTTTTGCAGTGCCTGGCATTATAACATCGTCAGCGCCAAAATCCGGGAACTTAACTGTTAAAGCTTGTCCGGGTTGAACTGTTGATGGAGTATTTACACTAATTACAGTCTGCCTTATACCTTTTACGCCATGGGTTCCTTCCTTTTCTGTATGGATCGAGGTCACAACCGTATAGGTTCATTTTTTATAAAACAAAAAAGATATAAATAAAAATAATGGATGAAGATTTTGACGCGCTGATCCTTCTGAAGAAGAAAGAGATCTGCCAGGCCCTTCATTTGAAGAAGATGAAACAGAATTAGGCCCTTCATTGCGCGAAGAACTTGAAAGAGCAGCAGAAGGTTCTTCAACCCCTTTATTAGAAGAAGCAGAAACACCCCTCAGTTAGCGCATCTCGTGCAGAACTATTGGCAAATAAAATTTAAATCATTCTCATAAGCTTAGGACTAGAGCCCCCAGAAGGTCATAGTCCTTTTGATTTTAAGATAGATAAAAGCAACCCCTTTTGTATATAAAAAACTAGCAGAGGAAATTTTGTAAGAGTTCTACAAAGCCAGACCCAACTAAGTTTTTAAAACTAAACACAATTAGACAGAGGATTCCTGTTGCTGACCAAAGGCGATTAAACATTTTAAATTTTAAGGCCTGAGGCTGTTAGTCTTTTACCCGAATTTGGGGCAAGAGTTGCCAACCGATCTGAAATAGAAATGACCTCTTTTCAAGATTTAGGCCCCAAAAACAGATGAAGCAATAGCAGAAATTGAGACGAGTTTTAATGAGGAAACACAGTTAAAAACAATTAACGATTCTCCATTGCCCCCTGGTGAAATCCTGGGGCTTAATGCTGCTCTGCGGACAATAAGGGGCGAACTAACAAACAATTTGGCAAAACTTGGTGAGCTAGATTGAGAGATAGAAGAAGAAAAAAAAATTTAAGCTGGCTGATGCAGATGATAACAATTTAGGGCAAGAAGAAAAGGCTAGAATACAGCAGAAAATACAGGATTTAATGATAGAAAGGGCAGCTAGGTTAGAAACGTTGTTACTAACAGAGCGCAGCTAGCATCACAAACAAGCAGAATAAGAGAAACTATAAACAGAATACTTTATGAAAATACTTACGCTAGCGGAAAGAATAAGGACTCTGTTCAGAGAACAGGGGATTACAATAGTTAGTATATTAACAGCTGTTGGATTTGCTATCTCTACACTCGTTTATGCTTTAACCGGCAGTGCGCCACCAACGGGGCCATTAACGCCTCCAACACCCCAACCTGGTAAAAGTTGGATTAGAAAACAATTGCATCATCTAGCAAACTTATTAAAGAAGTTAGCTGCCAAAGCGCTTTATGCTCTGCCTGGCATAATAGGCAGTGTTGTGAGTTGGGTTTGTCTACTATAGGTAAAATGGCTGGCTATATGGCCGACCATCTGTGGGCGTTAGGGTGTTAGCTGCTGGATTAATTTTTAGTGAAATAAAGTATGGCCAATCCAGTAAAAGTTAAAAATACAACGAGGGGTTTTCTTTTCGTAGTATGACTGGGCAGTGCGAGGTACATTAAAAAGGTGGTGTGCTTTCTGGGGCTGCTTTTCTGGCTGTGGGGCGCTTATAACTGGTGGTGGATCGCTTTCTGGGGTGTATAACTGGATCGCTATTCTCAGGGCTGGGTACTTTCTTTAAATGGATGGGGCGGGCCTTGTGTTTAAGCATTTATTGTGCCCTAAGTTTGATCGTCTCCAGCTATGAGGATTTCGTTATTATAATTTTGTATTATGCCAATCTGTAGTCTAAGGTCAGAAGGCAGCAGTATAATCCATGGCCTACAACAAAGTCAACCTTGACCTAGCGTGCAAGAACGTCTTGATACCTTTGTATGCTGGCAGGCAAATCAACACGAGAAATTAATAACATCTTCTAAATTGGCTAAAATTTTTTTCTGGCATCAAAGCCTGTAGATTGATCTACTATGCTAGACTTGGTCTGTGCTTGCGCTCCTAATACACACCAAAACGTATGTCCTTATGGAGTCATTTAGTCTTGCACTCCTTTGGGATTGTTTTGGCCTTTACTTTCATCTAGATAAATGTTGTCCAAGCCATTAGGGTGTTTTTGTTCTATGGATCCCAATCGAACTTGTGCGTTTGGTTGGAAAAAGGTGTGGCCCGGCCAGTAGTCATAAGTATATTCTCTTTTTGGCCCCACACAATACAATGTGCCTAACCCCTGATTGTGGTCTAACTTTTGTCTAAAGTCAGTTAAAGGATCAATGTTAAATTCATTGCAAATTCTTTCATATGCATTATTGGCCCTTGGGCTTTTAAATGGGTTAAACGCGTTGTGTTAGGGAGGGGCACTTGTAGTTCAGTTAGTATTCGTCTGTACGGTAATAACATGAAAATTTATACTGACCTTACTAAAAGATAGGATGGTTTAAATGGTCTGCATATGAAACACCGCAGCCCCGTAGTTGCGCAGTAAATGGCAAAATTTAAATGATTCTGGAAAAAAGCCATAGGGTGAGATGACCATGCTGATGGCACTCTGTCACTCTTTACTGGCGGATTTAAATATTAGTTAGTGGTTTTCAAGTTGACTTGGAAGCCATATTATCCATCTACTGCAAGGTTAGTTTAAAATGAAGTCTAAAGATTTGGGGTTATAAAAAAACTCCTACATTGTAAGCAGCATTTTCAATAAAATTTAAATGCTACCATTTTTTAAAATTAATTTTTTAAAATGGTTATAAAAAAAGATGTACATCTATATAACCAAACAAAACGAGCGTGTGTTCTTAACGCACCCAATTAACAATAGGCGCGGTTTAATTTTGGATTGCCCTTAAAGAAAATTTGGGTTTAAAGTAAAATGGATTAACAAACTGAAAAAGCTAAGAATAACTGGGTAGATGTTAAGGCGAACAAGGCAGTCTATTAAAAATTTAAAAATACCGATGGCTACTACAACTTTTGTTCTTTAAGAAGACGCATTTAGCAATTTTAACATTAAGTTAAAAATTAATGAGGCAAAAATTTTTTAATTACTATGAATTTTCCAGAACTTAAAGAAAGGGAGTACGTTTTTTTCCCAGAAGCCTTGCTCGAATTTTAGGCTTTTATGACAGTGGTGAAACGTATCATATTAAAACACATATGCACTTAAAAGTGGACTTTATGAGTATGTAGGCAGTAGACCCCGATTTTCTCATGTACCCGAAGTTGTATGTCTATTTAGAAGAGTTAAAACAGACCGCCCAATTTTTTATGGGGCAGCCCCCTACAGTTCTACAAGCACTGCCAGAAATTAAGGCAGGGTTTTGCGATTATCAGCTTTTACAGGTTTGGTGGAGACATCAATTTAAAGAATTAATTAACCTGGACATAAATTCATTAGATGTAAAAATAACTAATCAAGATGGAAGACTAGTTGTTTGTTCTAATTTATTAATAGTGTTAGAAGTAGAAGAGGCACTGTAAACCCTTAATTTTTATGTCCCTGGAGAGAATGTAAATATCTTTGTTCAAGATCACCTAATTTTTATCTAGCACGTAAGCCCCCGTTTAAAATGGCGATTACGTCGATTTTTAGAGGTTTTGAGGTGTTAATTTTGGTTTAAAAAAAAAGGTGTTAATTTTGGCCAAACTGATATGAGATGGACGTGAGTTGGATGTGAAAAGGGGGGTTTTCGTGCAAATAAGATGGGGGGTCTTGAACGAAGATATTTACATTCTCTGCAGGTGAAAATCCTTTTTTCACCATTAATTTCTATTTCAGCCAGTCCACAAACGGGTTCCCCGGTGAGGGGCATGAGGCCAAAAAGGACCCTTTTAAAAGGACTTTAAAGGACCCCAAATCAGTTTAAAAGGACCCTTTTCCACAAAACTTTACAGTACCCCCAAACCCTTTGGCATTTAAGAACAGCAGACACTTACCTCTCATAACCCGTTATCCCGAAAGGAAACATCTTCCTGGCATTTTTAATGTTTAGCTTGCACAAAAACTTTGTAAAACTTTCCAAACTAGGCCTCTGGCAGAAATAGCTAGGGCAGGAGAAAGGTCAGGAATAGAGGGAGGGGGGTAGACAAGGCGGGAAAAGGGAATCCATTTCCCGTTAAATTTACTCAAGAACTCAGATATAGCTGTTCCTCAAGCTGTTTGTTATGTTGCATGTTCGCAATCCGTCATGTTATGTACCTATATTTTTTTTGGGTATAATATTTTCACATTATTGCCCACTCTTTTAATGAATTTCTATAAAGCGAACATTTAAAAAAGATAGCATGAGCGAAATGTTAAGTCAGCTATATGCTGCGAACATTAGCACCGCGTCTGCACTGTGGAACCGGTTTACGTCAAAAAGCTGGGGTGGGAGGGAACGCACCAGCAGAAGACACAAGCCACGCCCGCAGCTTGCGTCGTCTGCTAGCTAAGCTTACTAAAACGAAAGCCCACTGATAGGCCCAGCGTTATAGGCCTGCTACCGCGTTTCAGACAATCGCGTCGGCATCTGTCAACTCTTTGCAACTTGCAAAGTACGGTTTGGGTTGTGGAAGATGTATCGGTTTCGTTTTCAAGCCTCCCTTCTCTTGAAAAAAAACAGAACTTAACAGTACCTTTCAAAAATTAAAAGGACCTCCTCGTGAGTTAAAAGGACCAACTTGCTGAATCAAAGGACTTAAAAGGCCCTTTTTACAAAAATCCCATTTAAAGGACTTCAAAGGACTTCAAAGGACCCTTACGAACCCTGCAAATAACACCACGCAAAACAACAATGCATGAAGAACACACACTCTCCGAGCAAGTAAACCCCACCCACTGCTTTTCCGTTTGGCCAGGTATGTTTTAATCTCATTTTTCAGGCGGTCCAGAGGGACGGGGCCAGTCGGATGAGGTGGGGATCCGGGTCGGGAGGTGGGGATGTAGGTGTCCTGAAGAACCTCGTCGTCCAAAGACAGCAGGTCCTCCATCTCTCCGTCACGGGGACCCATCTGTGCCAAACCCTCAAGTAGCCTGCACAGCAGCCAAGCAGCAAGTTTCCCTTTAACAAACCAATCACACAGGCATGTCCAGACAATGTGTCATGCAGGTCAATCCACTGGAAAACGGTAAACGATTTAATCTACAACAGACATGAACTCAGGATAAATGCAAGGAAAAAATGAAATAAAGGACCAAACAAAAAGGAAAAGGATTAACCCTTTCCCTGCCACAGCATAAGAGCTTTTCTGTATTGTGAGTGCTGGGGCCAAATTGCAGTAGGTTCACTCATCTGTTCACTACTCATTTACGTATTGAGATATCTTCAGATTTTTTGCATGTTTTTTTTTTTCTTATACCCTGGTCTACGATGTGGTATCATAATAATTTGATTTTGCTGGTCATTAGTTGATAAAATAAAAAATTTAAACATGTAATAAGTATCCCGTAGAAACCCCTGTTACGGGAGGGCAAGATCGTGAAAACGACCCCATAATAGACACGGGCAAGCTGGAAGCAGTTAAAAAAATACAAAAAGCCAGAATGAACGAAAGCTTGGGTGTTTGTTTTTTATGAAGAAAAGCTTTTTTACGCAAAAAGAAAAAGCATCAAAAGAAAGAAAGGGTTGCATATAAAAATCTGTTTCCATCCTACCCTTGCCTGTTTCCTCCCCCCCAATAACCACCCCCCATCCCTTTTATTTCCATCCCACTTCAACCTCCCAAAACCATCCCTAACCTGCCCTCAAAAATCAAAAGTGATGTATATGTAACCTTTTCCCCAAAATCGTAGTTGATTTTGGTAAGTTAAGCTAGTTTATTTGGTTGTTTTGGGTTTGAAAGTCAAATTGTAGATCGAAAAATTTTTAAGATTGTTAATGATCACTTTTTTATTAAATCATTATAGCAGTTAGGATATTTTGTTATTATTCTTATTATGGGTGGTAAATAAAAAATGAAGAAAACAAATGTAAACGGAAGTGATGATAAAAAAGAAGTAAGAACAACTTCCGTTAAGGTCAATCGCATGTCAGGAGTGGCACACGCGTGGAGAATTGGACCAACGTGGAGGGTCATGCAGAGATTAAATCAGGTATGTTATGGTTCATTTTTGGGGTTTGATAAAAGATTAGTATAGTTAAATTTGGAAGAAACAATTTAATTGAGGAAACAAATGATTATATGAAGTTTTGGGATTAACACATTCAAATCACCATAGTTTCCTTGTTCGATTAAAGTTAGCTTTAAACTGGTTTAGCACCGGTCGTTGTCGGACCCTTTGTTCTATTAGAATTATTGAAATCGGTTTTAGCGTGGTAGGGGTCGGACCTTTTGTTCGGTTTTCACTAAATTTTCTTTTTTTCAATTAGTTCATTGGCAATTGTGCAGGCGGGAAAACTAATTTGGATGTGTGGGTTTAATGTTTTGCTTTTGTCATTGCTGATTGAATGGATAATTGACTTGTTGTGATGGAAGAACTCTGTTGTAGTTCAGAGTTGCTTCATAACGATTATTGTGGGGTTGGGATGCAAAATTATTTATTGTCTGGTAGATGCAGCGTTTTAAAAATTACGAGAGATGGTGTAACTGTTGTTAGTAGAGTTGAAGTCTTAATTCATTGATCCGGTTGAGATGACTAGGCTTTTTCTCTGTCATTACATGAATTGGAGGTGTCTCCATATGCTGAGGTCATGGTAAAATGGCTTGATGGGATTTAGCTTGATTTCTTTCTTTTTTTAATACAATGAAAAACGTGCAAAAGAATTATCTTTTTCCCCCTTCCGTTGAAATTGTGCATTGAGTCTATGGTGTACCATTCCATGGGACATAAGTTGCATTTTGAAGAAAGAAAAAAAAAATCATATCTAGTCTTTGTAGAGTATGAGGGCAAGTGTCGATTCCTATCTCTCTTGGTCACTGAGATAGTGACTGTCAAAAGCTGCACAGTATGTCTGCAAGTGTGTGAATATAACAGTGCGTTTATTGTTAAAATGAATGTATGATTGATGTGCATATGTTGTGAGTATTTACTTGGAGTAATTCTGTTTTGTTCTAATGTTGAGGTTGTAATTGTAATTTTGAGAGCCCTTGTCTTATGTACTGTATGTCTAATGTTATGTGAAACAAAAGTGTTTCTGAGTGTTATAATATTTTTTGTGATGGTGTAGGTTAGTAAAACATTGTTCTCTGTGGGGTGTTGGTTGCAGTGTCTGCGCCTTTTTTCACGTTCGTTCATGATCCAAACTGCATTTTCTTTTTAATGTAGCCAGCAGTTTATGATTGAACATATTGCTTTCTAGTAATTGACGTGTTTACTTGTGCTAAAAAAAGAAAGAAGTAATAAAAGGAAATAAAATATAGTAAAACTCAAATCTCTTTTTTAGTTGAATTATTTTAGTGAGAACATTGTTGTCCTTGTTCAGGTGAACTGGGATAACTCACACGCCCCTGACTTTTGGGTGGTGGGGGGTTATACAAAAACAAGCAATTTATGGATTTTGGTTTCAGAATCGTACTTTGAGGGGCAGAGGATTGTAAGTCTTGATTGTCACTTTCATCTGTCAAACTTCTTCCATTAGCATGCTCATTCCTGTCATGATTCATTTACTGTAGAATTTCTTCTTCTGTCAGGTCTCTTTCATACTCTCCTGTTGACAATACCTTTGAAAAAAAAAAAGGCTTGGTGGAAACTGAATGAAAAGTACCATACATGATGTTCAAACAAAGCAGCATGTTCAAGCTTTAGCAAACCAAAAATGCTTTAGCTGAGAAAGCAAACTATGCAAACTAAGAGTAGACCAATATTTGGCATCATGCTTTGGTACAAGAATACTCATACCTAATCCACAGTGGCAATAAGACCGGTGCAAGTCATCACGTATCACTGGTAGAGGAAGAAATATTTAACTAGGCTTCCCTGTTGCTGTTTTAAAAAAAAATAAAAAATTCAGATACTTCCTTTGCCTACCTATTGCCCGAGCCACCAACACCTCTCCATGGTTCTTCTCCAGCTCATCAAACAGCTGCTCAATGGCACCTTCCACACTGTTGGACAGCACCACGTTTTCCCACCTTGTAGTGCGATCGCCATGACAACGCCTGGTCTGTGATCAGCCTCAGTGCAAAGCCTGCAAGTCAGGACATGGTGATGTCATCATAACGATCACAGAGACACTGGTGGTGGGTGTCATCTTGATGATAACAAAGGCAATAGTGATGATGCTATGACTGTAGTTATTACTGGAATGATTTTCATTATATCATGATGATAAAAACATTTCTGTAATCCAGTGATGATAATGTGTTGCTGGTGATGTCTCAATAAAGGTTAATACCTTGGTGGCGATGTAATGTTGATGACAATATTTCTGTTGATGACATGATGATGAAAAAATATATTACTGGTCATGAATGAATAGTATAGAAATTTGCAGTGGTGTCATGATGATGATAAAGACATTGGTGGCGACGTCATGACAATAAAGACCTCGGCTGTGATGTCATGATGATAATACAGAAACTGCTGGCGATGTTTGTAATGATAAAGACATTGGTGGCGACGTCATGGCAATAAAGACCTCGGCTGTGATGTCATGATGATAATACAGAAACCGCTGGTGATGGTGGTAATGTCATTATCATAATAAAATATGGACATTGCTGATGATGTCGTGACGATGATACAAAGCCCTGCTGGTGATGTGGCAATAGTGAAATTGGTGGTGATGTGGTGATGATAAAGATACAACTGGAGATGTAATATGACCATAGAGACATGGCTGGTGATTGGTGGTGATGTGGTGATGATAAAGATACAACTGGAGATGTAATATGACCATAGAGACATGGCTGGTGATACTGGTATCATGACAATAATAAAGCAATCCTGATGTTATGGCCACTGGTTATGTGAAGTGACAATAGCATCATTGATGACATGAAGATGGTTATAAGGATATCAGTGATTATGTCATGACAATAAAGATGTTGCTTATGATGTCATGAAAAACAACACACCGCTGATGATGTCATACTCATAATGAAATAAAGACATCAGTAAGATAAGATAATGTTGCTTATAGCCCAGCCAACCGCAAAGGGCCACATCAGGGCTGAAGACATCAGTAGAATTGTCATGACAATAATAATAATAATAAAACATAAATGGTGATGTCATCATAAAAACATCAATGGTGGTGTATTGATGATAACAAAGACATCACTGGTGATATGGTCATGATAATAAAGAAATTGTGGTGTATTGATGATAACAAAGACATCATTGGTGATATGGTCATGATGATAATAAAGAAATTGCTAGTTATGTGATTATAATAATAAAAAAACTGCATCACTAGTGATGAGGTGATAATTGCAAAGACATTAATGGTGATGTGATGATAATAATACAGGCATTATTGCTGATGTGGTCATGACACTAAAGACAATGCTACAGATGTGATATGATCACAAAGAGTAAAAGACACTGCTGGAGATGTGATGATGATGATGATAAAGACATCACTGGTGATGTGATGATGATGATAAAGACAGCACTGGTGATGTGGTAAAGAATAATAAAACTAAATAAGGACATCGCTGGTGATGTGATGATGATAATGACATCACTGGTGATGTGGTGAAGATAATGAAACTAAATAAGGACATTGATGGTGGTGTGGTGATGATGATAAAGACATCACTGGTAATGTGGAGATGATAATAAAACATCACTGGTGATGCAATGATGATAATAAAACTAAATAAGGACATCACTGACGACGTGGTGATGATCATAAGTTGATAGCCAGTAGTGGTAATGCGATGATGATAAAGGCATTGTTGGTGATGTGGATGATGATAATAAAGACATTGCTGGTGTTGTAATGATGATAACAGATATCACTGTGTGGTGATGATTGTGCAGTTACTGCTGATGATGTGGTGATAATACTCAATTTACAGCACTGATCATGATGTGGTGATAACAACAAAGATATTGCTGGTCATCTGATGATAGTAACAAAGACACCGCCACTAACAGGGTGATGATAATAAAGATGTTGGCATTAATGAGGTGTTAATAAAGATATTTGTGATAATGTTATAATGATAGAAACACTGGAGGTGATAACAAGAGACGTTCCTGTTGATGTGGAAACAATAGCAAAGACATTGGTGATGACGTGGTTATAATAACAGACATTGTTAATGATATGATGATAAAAACAGAGACACTGCTGGTAATGTAGTAATAATGATAAGTTTGATGGTAGTATGGTGACGACAGTAGAGATGTTGATGGTGATGTGGTAACTCTCTGGTGGTAATGTACACAAAAATGTTGGGTGAGATGGTGATGGCATTAGCTTTTTCACTGGTGAAAATAACACCTATTGACACTGGTGGTGATAACATTGATATAAACAGTGATATTGTGATAATAATAAAGACTCTGGTGGAGGTGTTGGGATGATAACAAAGACATACGTGGTGATTTTGCGAAAAATTAACTTTAGACACTGATTGTGATGCAGCCACAATTTTTAATACTTTCCATTTTATGCAGTCATTTCAGCAGAATCTCGTTGAAAAAGACAATAGGGAAGTGGACACTTCCGACAGTGCAAAATGAGGACAAATTCTGATGAATTCTGTGTGTAATTTTGTGATTTTCTCCCCTAAATAAAAACTGCTCCATCAAAATCTCTTTTTTTTCGCAAGCACTTTCAATCACAGCACCTGAGGTATGTACTTCAGTCCAAATTCTGTGAAGTTTCTTAGACTTGGAAAGGGGTTACCAAAAATTAAGAACTTCAAAATTTAAGTACTTTCAGGGGCTTGTAAGAACCCTGTACATGTACATGTTTCATCATTTGACTTCACTTTCTTTTCACTTGTTTTCGTCTCCTTGAAGAATAACTAACTGTGAGCAATCATAATTATAGATTTGCTATGAAGAGACTGGCACCTGACTTTATGTTTCGCCACAGACTTCACTGTATTGCTGAACGGAAGGCATCAAGAAGTTTCAATGCATCAGTCTGCTTCCTCACTCAGAGACATGTCACGCACTGACCACCCTCTTTGAAGCCATCCTGAATTTGTATTGATTCGCCGTACATCTAACAAATCACACGACGCAGGGAGCTCTGAGAAGATTAATCAATCGTGTTGATTTCTGACCCCTTACGAAGGCATGGAGCAGGTAAACAATTATTCCATCATTAGGAAAAGAACTTGCTATTACAAAGATACACATACACCACCTACAATGCAGATATTCTTACCACCACTAAGAGTAATGGACCAGCTATGGTTTAACTGAAACACATTCACCACTTACAATACAGGTATTCTCACCACCACGAGTAATGGACCAGCTATGGTTTAAAACTGAAACACATTCACCACTTACAATACAGGTATTTCCACTACCACTGAGAGTAATGGACCAGCTATGGTTAACTGAAACACATTCACCACTTACAATACAGGTATTCTCACCACCACTGAGAGTAACGACCAGCTGTGGTTTAACTGAAACACATTCACCACTTACAATACAGGTATTCCCACCACCGCTGAGAGTAATGGACCAGCTATGGTTTAACTGAAACACATTCACCACTTACATACAGGTATTCCCACTACCACTGAGAACATCCAGGAGAGAGGTGTGGCCAACAGAGACAGCTCTAACACAAATCTCTACAGCAATCTACAAGAGCTGGAGAAAATGGCACTATTCATCTCAAGGGTGGACTGACGGTGTAGATACAGATACACACCACCTTCAATACAGGTATTCTTACCACAAAAGGCAGTGACGGACCAGACATGGTATATGACAGACATACCACTTACAATTCAGTGGCGTTCTCACCACCATGGCAGTGACGGGCCAGCCAAGGTATGACAGAAATATACATACACCAGTACAAAGCAGTATTCTCACCACAAATGGCAGTGATGAACAAGCTATGGTATGACAGAGGTATATGTTCATGCAAGCAGAAATGTCACATAAAACAAGATAAATGCCATGAAAGCTGACAGTGAATAGCTGACAATGAACAGCCTGCATGATCATGGACTTTTGTTACTATGGTATGACTGAAGTATACACACATCAAAATGGAAATGTCACATAAAACAAGATGAATACCATGAAAGCTAACAATGAATAGCTGACAATGAATAGCCTGCGTGTACATGGACTTTTGTTGCCTTCCAATCAATAGTACATGGACCCCCCCCATGACAGCTGTTTCCCGCCTCCA